>JAQJVK010000005.1:54623720-54823393 GCA_035578135.1 Flexamia atlantica | reverse complement strand
GGGCCCGAAAATCCTGTCACCGGGCTTGGCAACCGGAGTATAAATGGACGCATTATATTCAAATTTTGTTTTTATTGGTGGATAATGGGTAAAATATATATTACATTTTAGTGATAATAATAGGAAGAGAGGGGAGGAGGGAAAATGTTCCAAATGGTAGGAAAGAAGGGAGGAGAGATGGTAAGAAGAGAGTGAAGGAGAAAAGGAGGGAAAAGTGGAAAGAAGGTCGGAAGTAGAGAGTGAGGAATTAATAGAGGGAGGGAGAGAACTATTGTAAGGGGTGTACAGGATAAACTGATTTGATGACTGAAGTTTTACTTTCCTCTGATTCAATAATTATTCTTAAAAAAATAATCATGAAATCTTAATAAAATAGTCATTATCTTAATAAAATACTAATTACTAAAAACCATGCCATAAGCAAGAAATGAAGTAAAATAATTAGTCAAGGACTGAGTCTTTCTCTTTTGTTTTTGGGCCCCCAGTTTGGTTACATTATGTGTTTAGATGGAAAATATGTACTATATGAAATATATTTAGAAACGCATTGGTTTATGCGGAGATTATTTATAAAATTTGCTTTCCCTATTTGTCACTTTGAAAGTTGGTCGAATTTTCGACCACTGGCGATCTCTAGTTATAGATAGATAGATAGATAAGTGAGTATAAATGTCGTAGCGCAGTGCTCGACAAAGCTTCTCGTCTAGCCCGAGATAGGACGAGACCATCGGGCGAGGTACAAAGTGCGGTGGACATGCCTTGTTTTACTAGACCTCACTTGCCACGTATAGTCCAGTCAAATCTAGGTTTGACCTGGAAAAAATTCCGTTATTTTTTAAACTTTGCACACTTCCTTAGAAGTATCTAAGGATGAAAATACCAAAAGTCTTTGTAAATATGTTGCGAGCTCTAGGGCAGTTGATGGAAACAGGGCACTTTTTTTGGTTTTTCGTAAAAATCTCGAGAACCGTTGGTCGGAGGTAAAAAATTTAAATGTACAAAATAAAGTTATTAAATCTCCTACTTAAATGGCACTGTGCATTTCTTTGTACTTCTAACGGTTACCAACTTATGGGGCGCTAAAAATAAGGGGGTTTCGGGGTTTTCTCTAAAAATTGAGCAAAAAATTGGTTTTTTAGGTTTTGACGAATACAAATAAAAATTGTCAAATTCTGGTGGGCGCCATTAAATTCGACTCAAAAAACAAACAATGTGGTATCCTGACAACTTTAAAACCTTAAAAAAAGTAGTATCCTGAAAACGTTAAAACCTAAAAAAAAATATTTTTTTTGCTAATTTTTAAGGGAAACTCTTGCAAAACCCCTTATTTTGGAGCCCTATGACTCGATAACCGTTAGGAGTACAATCGAATGAGGGCCTTAGAAACTTAAATAAATGTGCAAAGTTTCAAAACTAACGGAATTATTTCCAGGTTGGGTCATTTATTTAAATTTCTTGACTGGGCTAGTACTGTACTAACTTGAGGATAATAAATAGGATATGATAAAGATAATAATATCATCATTGATTTTCTAACCAGACCTAAGCCTATGAGGCTAGTGCATGCCTGGGTCGAACTAGTCATGTCTACCGCACTACCGGTTGAATTTGCGAGTATATATCTCAGAAAACTGGGCATATCATAACTTCATAGAGTATTTTGTAATGGAAATCCTAATACACTGTTTTTTTTTGAAAATCAATAAATTTTTATCTGAGTTCTTAAAAGTTTTCAATTTATTTAATACAAGCAAAAAAGCAACTAATGTACTAGGCTTCTCGAATCTGCGACGTTCTAAACTTTAAAACAGCTGGCTTTTTCCGATATAACCAACCATACATGGGAAAATCACCCGCTGTTTAGGTTTTGAGAATCACAATGTGACGCCTTGTGTAAGCAAACAATTTTGAATTAATACTAGCAGCCCGCGTCACTTCGTGACTTAAAAACAACTTGGTAAAATAGGCTTTAGTTTTATTTATGTTAATTATGTGTGGAGCTTCGCAGCGTAAAATACCTTTTCAATGAGGAAGTGTGTGAATTTTTGTGATTTTTAAAAACAAAATTTAGAGAATAGACTAATTCTCTGAGTCATAGCACTGGAATAAAATTGCCAATAATTGAACTCTTCATCGGGGTAAACTTTTAAAAATAACTTATAACTTTAGACTTGAAACTTCAATGTGGGTAAAAAATTCCTCACAGAATTTGAAAAGTTCATTTATTTTATCTGCTTAAAAAGTGTCTATATATATGTTCTACACTTTGAAATTCCGACAGTCCAGCCCAAAAACATTAATTTTGCATAAAATGGGGGTCAGTTCACATGGATCTTCATTGCTTGGCGCATCCTCATGTCTCTGTTTTAGGGGTTTCTTTTCAAAAGTATTGAATCTAAATTTTCAAATTGACCCGCCTTTTATTTACATAATTGGCAAATTTATACCTAAGCAAATATGTAACATAACTTTCTATGATATGCCTTCATTAAATATGCATATTGTTATTGGTACATTTCAGAGTCGAGTAAAATAGGCGGGCCAGGCAGGCTAACCGTTAACACTTCAATAAACTTTGTATTCCAAGGACATTTACAAAATACAGGTTTTTAATTTACATTGCGTTTTAAAACTTGAATCTTTTAGGTTAATATTCAACTAATATTGATATTTTAAAACTCTAAACCTTGAAATATGCATCAATGTGTTGAAATATGTATCGATGTGTATTCACTGTCAATAATTTGTTAGAAAATACCATCTTTAGACCACGTTCTGAAATATGAATACCTATGTTCCTTTTTAAATTTCCTTTTTTTATAAATGAAATACAATAAATTAATATACTACACAGACTGAAATATTGTACAGACTGTTTGTCTTAGTTTCAATAGGACAAATTAAATACTCTTCCTTATTTTCTGTTGTCTTAAAAAAGTCAATAATTTAAAAAACCAAAATCCAATGTATACAGAACATTGCCAAAATAAAAATGTGGATGAATGTTAATTGACTTTTGCTAGCCATGCATTCTGTGGTATATTATCTCTAGAAAGATTTCAAATCTTGATCATCTGTTTTGTTATTGAAGGCTTTGTTTTTGTTTTTGAAGGCTTTTCATGGGATATTTTCCAAACCCACAAAAGACACATCTATAGAATAAAAGCTTTAATTTGATACCAAATATGTGTAGAAAAATTAATTTCTAGGGGTCAATTTGCTCTGGACAAAATCCTAGAAATTCTTTTAATAATATAGATAATTTGAAAGTAGTTTATTTCAAAACTTCGCCTAAATTCTTCAACAAGTATTTTGGTAGGTTATTAGCCCAGAGAAAGGTATGGATATCTACTCCATTCTCTGAGTTTTTATAAGTTATGTTAAATTTGTTTCCAGCTTTAACAAAGTAAACTCCGAAGGAGATCCTCAGGGCCTACTAACTCCAGCGGCAGCAGGGCCCGCACCACAGAATGACCTGGGGGATCGTTCTTTTTATCAAAGTTGTGTTATAAAATAAGTCAAGTGTAGTTAATATGAACTAGTTGGGTTTACTAAGAAATTGAAACAGTCATGATCTATAATACGCAAGCGGTTTTCTTTTCACAGTCCAACCGCAGTAACGGCTGGGCGGATTTTAACGTTTGAGGTGTCAAATTAAAGGGAATTTATGTAGATTTGTCAACAAGTCTCAGAATTTTTAAAAAGGGCGTCAATAAAGTACAGTAAAGGGCTGAAATTTCGGAACAGTGGCGCTGTTCATCGACATTTGAGCAAGCTCAGTTTTGATTACAAACTGAACATATGGTCAAGCTCTGAAATAGTTCTACAGGTAAACGTATTTTTACAGCTGGTTTGGCTTTGTTTTCAACAGTTTTCTTTTTTTTTAAGATTTATTATGAAATTTAGGTTATGTTATGAAGTTTTTAAAGCTCTTAAACATTGCAGTTACCAGTTTTACAATGTAGTTTACGATATATCATAGTGTTTTTTGAAGTTATATTAATCTGAGCAAATCTATTTTTGGATTTGTTGCATTTATAATGCCACCGATAAGAAGAAGACTAACATTGACCGGTCGGTGGAGTCGGAAATACCCCCGTTGCAGCAGACCTGCATACTTAGCGAATTTCAAATGCAAAAGAACATATTTCAATCCAATATAGCGAGATTTGACATGTTTTTGTAATCTCCATAAGAATAACATGGGGAATGAGTATGCAGGTTTGCTGCCACGAAAATGGAAATATCGGGAATTTTAGACTATTAAACGTTAGATTTCATGTAGATGAAGCCATAAACCAAGTTTTATTAAGATATGTTGAGAAATAAGCGAGGTATAGAATTTTACTTATTCCCCATAAGGTTAACATTGGGACAACGTACTGTGTTTACCACTTTCAATATCTCGATAACCAATAGACATAGAGCAATGATTCAAAATACTAAATTGTTTGCTTTTTTTGAGCTGAATTCAATGGTGCAAACCAAAATCCAATTAGTTTTATTTTTCTATGTGAAAAACCAAAAAAACCCATTTTTGGGGGGGTTTATCCCCCTTTACCCCCCCTTCCAGTGGTCCGATCGGGCTGGTTTTCGAACTCATCCGAATAATTACTACTTTACACACCTGTGCCAAATTTCATACCGATCAGACCATTTTTGCGAGCGCTATCGTGCTTACAGACACATATATATATATATATATATATATATATATATATCTAGAAATTTGAACGAATGGTGTTTTTTGCCTCTGAGGGCCCCAAAACGAAAAGTTATCATGGTCTTGTGCTTAGGTCTTACCATGAGACCTACCGTAATAGCTTCTTCCCTATAGGGGAAATTCGCTAAAAACACGATCGCAACCGCTGGCATCACCCTCCCGACGTACCATTTGATGCTCCTTCCAACCTCAGACGAATGAACTAAAAATGTTTTCATTGTAGTGGGTTGCATTTGAAGAATGAAAAGACTGGTAGAGATAATGCGTCATTTACGCGTTTTTGCCACAAAGGAAAGGTTATGCATATGAAGACAGTCGTTCCCTGCAATCTCTGTTTTGGCGATAATTATCAATAAGGTGCAGCGGCAATCACTAAACAAAGGAAGTCATTACGTGCCAGTGTTTGCTCTCGGTCAGCTACATGTTGCTGTAAGCAGAGTTCGATCTTTTGCCGGTGTTGAAATATACATTTCAGAAAAAAGACGACATGGGGAAATGAAGGTGTTCCCAATCGTTAACGTTTATACCGGAAACTCCTGCGGTAGATAAAATTAACTTTGAAAGTTTCAGTAGTTAAGCTATAATTATGTTAATGAAAACTTTAAAAGTATATAAGTAGGCTGATTATTCTTCAATCTTTTACTATATGATTTTTGCTCGATTTCGAGCTACGTGTTATCTAGTAAAAATAAATTTGCAATCTTTAAAATGATCTTGAAGTATAGATTGATTATGGCTTAACTAGGAAACAATAATGTGTTGATTAGACGCGCAACGGCGTAGGCCTCCTCGGTGATGACTTAACGATGCCTATATTGTACCGCGACCTTGCCCGCCCAATCACAACATAAAGGAGCAGTTGACCCACTTGAAGGTCCGCTGTTTTGGCTCAACTCAAAAAAGAAGTCTCCTCCTTGTACTCAAAAAGGAATTTTGCATTTGTTTTCACTAATAATCACGTATTAAAATTCGTATTTATTTTATGAATTTTGCCAGGACTTGTAATTAAACAAACTGACTACATATCCAGATGTTCAAATAGTAGGCAATTTCAGATGATGAAAGTAAATTATAAGCACGATCTAAGGGTGTTTTTATGTAGCTTCGCTCACGTTCTAAATGATAGTAAGATATTTTCATAATAATATTCTATTTACATAGGTTATACGTACATGTAAAATATTCTTAATATTATTGGTAAAAAATGATTTAGATTTGTTAAAATCAAGCAGCTGGCTTAACAAATGGTTACGTTGTTACAGCAGACTTACAAAGTATAACCAAAAACAAACAAAAATACCCCCGTTGCAGCAGACCTGCATACTCAGCGAATTTCAAATGCAAAACAACATATTTCAATCCAACATAGCGAGATTTGATAAGTTTTGGTAAGCCCCATAAGAATAACATGGGGAATGAGTATGCAGGTTTGCTGCTACAGGTATATTAAAACTGGGTGGTTTTAATTCATTATTTAGTAGATCTGAACTAGAAGAAGCTACTTACCAAATTTTATCAAGATATGTTGAGAAATAACCGAGATATAGAATTTTACTTATTTCCCATAAGGTTAACATTGGGACAACGTACTGTGTTTACCACTTTCAATATCTCGGTAACAAATGGACATAGAGCAGTGATTAAAAATACTAAATTGTTTGTTTTTTTTTGCTGAATTCAATGGTGCCAACAAAAATTCGATAAATTTGATTTTTCTATGTAAAAAACTCAAAAAAACCATTTTTGGGGGTTTATCCACCTTTATCCCCCCTTCCGGTGGTCCGATCGGGCTGTTTCACGAACTCGTCCGAGTGATAACCACTTTACACGTATGTACCAATTTTCATTAAGATTGGACCATTTTTACGGCCGCTATCGTGCTAACAGACAAATATATATATATTCAAACTAATAGTGTTTTTTGCTTCTGGTGGCCCCAAAACGAAAAGTTATCATAGTCTTAGGCTTAGGTCTTACCATGAGACCTACGGTAATAGCTTCTTCCCTATAGGGGAAATTCGCTAAAACTCACAAACTTTCTCCCTAATAATATTGGTAGAATAGAAGGAGATGTGGAAGAAGAACATGAGGGGTCACTCGATAGAGGTTTACATTCAAAAATTTGGGGCTGCCCCCAAAATAATCCATTTTGGGGGTAGGGGCAGAAATGGGACTCTCGTTAAACAGTGGAGTTTTTCATGATGTAAAGGTATGCCGAGTTTGGTTTTCCTACAAAGACACGTTAAAAAGTTACCGGGGGGTATCCACACTTTTTTGCCTAACCCTGTCTATCTATATGTTAAAGTACCCCAGAGCATACTAACTTAAAAGATGATTATTTATAGGTTCGTTATGCTTTGAAGCTGCAACCGTGGGATTTCTTGTCTAACACCGTCCTCAGGTTTAGTGTAGTAAACAGCTTCAATGTTATCAGTCAGTGTCACTCAAGGTCATTATCTCTGTTATCTTAAGTTTGGTCGTCGGTAAGCTACAACAAATTTATAACGCAGGTTTACCGCATACTCGATGCTATAACATTCTTCCGAGTCCAAATTTCTAGAACTCGGTAAATATAATAAATTCAAAATGTGTTTTTCGCGGGAAAGTTTTGGAATAGTTTTGGTTTAACTGTTTCTCATTTTATTTGAGTACTCAATTTAATTCTGGCTTTTGCCAACACAACACATTCGTCTGTGCCAACACGCATCACTGCAAAAAAAAAACACAAAAAGCAAATAAATAGACTTTTACTTATTTTTGTTTACAACTCCAAATCCGTCAGTTTTGCGTGGTAAACATTGATTAGTGATTAGTAAAAAGAAAGAACTAAAAGTCCTACAAGTTACACTACTTGTTTTGAGTTTTATGACAAAGCATATGGGCTGATAACAAATTAGGTACGTTTTCCAGAAAAACGAATTTTCCTAGAACGAATAAACGGAAGGATAATACCAAGGAAGTATCTATGGAAATTTGAACAAATGGTGTTTTTGGTATGTGAGTGCCTCAAAACAAGAAAAAAGCTATTATCGTGGTCTCGTGGTTATGTCTTACGATGAGACCGACGATAACTTATTTCCTTTTGGGAATTTGCAAAAAAATGTACAAGTTGTGTTATTTAAACATTATTTAGATTACTAATTGAAAGCAAATAACATGGCGGCTTATTAACAAAACAAAATTTTCCTTGCATTACGTAAAGAAATTTTAGTTTCCACGAAACTAAATTGCAATCTGTTAAAACTTCCATACAGATTATTGATAGATTTTAAGATTTATACTTTCTTTTATGCACGTAATTATGTTACTTCATTACGTTGATCGCTTCAAGAATGTTATGTGTAGTGATTATACAGTGACCCAAGATTTTTATTGGTAAATTTAATATCTAATGTACATTAAATGAAATATGTTAAGTGATTAAAACTTATCGTTGATAGTTAAAAACCAACATAAAATATTAACCAACAGAAATGGTGCAATCAACAGTTCAACCGATTCACTACTTGACTTCTGCCAAACACTGAAGTATTGAACACCGGGCTGAGAGAAGCCCTAAAACGTTGTGTCAATCGTTTCACTCCTACTGTTACCACTTGAGGGGCGATTATATGACGTCATAACTGGAAACGTCCAAAGGACAACGAAATGATAAGACGAAAGAAATATAAATAACAAGTGCCGGTTGCAATATACGTCAACAAATATTTTTTTTTAACTTTTATTTTATATTTGGTACAATAAAATTTTGCACTATTTCCAAATGATATAACAAATGTGAAGAAAATAACGTGAACAATGAAAAATGAAGTTATAAACCCACTGGTTCAAACCCAGGTTTGTCAAACAAAAAAGTTTAATAGTATGTGAAAATCAATATAGAGAATATTTATTTGCTTCCCTAGCCTAGAGAGAAAGGCTGTATTCCGCTAAGCAACACGGTAAAACTCAAGTTCAAAACCATGAAAAAATTTAAGTTCGCGGTTTCTAAAGATCAAAAACATTAAAATAAACATTGCTTACAAGCTCAAATTTTTGAAATTTTACGTTGCGGATAATATCAGCCTTCAATGAAATTATTAAAGTACAGAAAAATAGTAATAAATAAAAAGGTTAGTATATTACACTCATCGCATTTACGTAAACATTCATCTAAAAATATTGCAAAAATCGCTGAGTGTTCTCAGAGAATGCAGAACATTTTACGTGTTTCATTTAAACCGAAGATGTTTTTCTAATATCTAAGAAGCTATGTTTCAAGTAAGTATTTATTGAAGGTTGAATTTGCAAGTGATGGCCAAATTTTATTGCATGGCTTTGATAGGAATCTTATCCTTTTACGTAATTTTATTCGAGCAATGTTTGAATGCTTGATTGATTGCACAATTATCTCAAAAACTGTTCTGATGATTTTCAAATGCTTACCTAAAAACGGGCTCTATGCATATCTTATTACCAGAGGAAATATAAATAGACAAAAGAGTGAATTTCTTTATTTTTGGCCAATTAGTCCTCAATGGTTACCTTGATTTCAACGAGTTATCAAACGTTTTTGCAAACTCAGCCTTTTCCAGCAAAAGCTATTTCAGCGTGTGGAATGAAGATTGCACGAAGTACAAAAAACTTGAATTGTAAAGGTAAATGACCTCATGAGATGAACTGATAAAAAAAGAAATAAAGTTTCGTTCGACCAACTACAGGAAGGCTCGATCCATCAGCATTACCGTCCAGCAGGTGACTTTGGACATAAATAAACATAGATTTTATAATTGTGTGTAGATAAATGTTATTAATTGGTGTTTAAAAAAAACGGACCTATCCAAGAAATACAATACACGGACGGGACAAAAATGGCTTGAATAGAGACATGGTTCTCTCCTAAGTGATTGTCCTCGACTAAACAAGAGGATCATTTGATTTAAATAATGTGTTGGGTTGATTTATAATCTTTGAATACACACTGATATTATTACTTACATACAGAAATAATATTATACTCTTATACTATATGCAATTATTTTATTGCTTGCTTGCTGGATTGATTGATTTATTGCACAATTAGTTACATCACAATGACTCCAAGGATTTCCTTGAATGTCTGGACATAACTAATTTCTGGTTCAAGAACGTGTTCAATGCACGGTTACTTGGCCAACTAGAATCTAATGAATTTTAAAGATGAAAAAATTTAACAATATTGGCCTCATGAAATGCCGTGCTATACTCAATTGCACATTCACCTTTCAGTACATAGCAGGCCTTATGGGACAAATATGTTTATATTTTTTACTATTATTCATCACATATTATAAAATTATCAGTTGATTATAAAATAATTTGGCTAGCACAACTTAAATGGCTTATGAAAATGCCATACTGAAAAAAGTTGACGTGGAATCTATACTCGGTTCACCTTTCAGTAAGGAATTTACATATGCCATATATTCCAAATGGAAATTTAAGTTGTACCATTGGGCGCGTTCAGCCGCAGTCACCGGTGGTTAAGCGGTTACCATAGTCACTAATAGGCAAATCCACCGCATCTTGACAATCAACAATGCCCGGTTACTTACCGAATCCACCGTAAACACAACATCGGTGGATGCACAACAATGGTCGGTAGGTGGTACGTCCACCACTACCGTTCACTTATTATAGGTTAATAGAATACCCCCCGCTGACTGCGGCTGAGCGCGCCCATTGACTTTGTACCTTTAAAATCAATGGTTGTACTCACCAAATTATGTCATGATCAGCTGATAATTTTGTAATAACATTTTATGGATATTAATACCTAACATAGATAATAGAATTGCATTGTCCCATAATAGAAAAGGTTAATGTGGAATTGAGTATGCACAATCGAGTATCAAAACGAAATAAACGAGAAAGTGTAAACAAATACTATCATAACAGCTGTTCACAAACTACAGTTATTTAGGGAAAATGCAAACGTGTAGAAAGTTAGCATGGAAAAATTGATATTTGTAAATATCATATTATGACGCTGAAATGTTTTCAAGTATCTAACTGGATGAATCTGAACATTAACTAAAACCCCTTCCCACTTATCAAGTGTTTGGTTATAAAACATGTTATTACAAATTTGAAACAAAATTATTACTGTTTTCTTAACTATAACAAATAAAAGATTTCGGGCCGGACGAGACGGACTTATAACGAAGGAATGTGACCGTTTGTTTTTCAACGATGTTGTGCGATCGAAATAAGAAGCGACAACCACGAAGAGGAGGGTAGTGTATCGACGGCCGGGGGTTGGCGTCACATAAAACACGACAAAGAAACCAAAACTGCATCTGGAGCCGCCCCAAAACAGCGCCGTCTGGTTATCTGGGGCGATGGCGGGGGTGGGGGCGGGGAGGGAACTGCGGAATCTACGAGCAACAACATTATCATGGGCCTTTTTACCGCTCCATTACAGTTATGTTATGACATGACACAACTACTTTTGGACGAGATTAATGTAAATCCGCAAGTCCCCGATAACTTTTAATTTAAAAATTTTAAAATATTATCCTAATACCTTAAAAAATAATAATTCTTTGACTAGCACTGTGGTACAATGGTATCCAAAGACTCAGTAGGTGAGTAGGATCGGCCACTGACCTATCTGGCCGATTCTCTATACTGAACTTTAATCTTCTCTAATGGAGACACCTACAGTCAAGTCAAAACAATAGAAAAGTAGAGCAAAAACATTTTTCATACTTAAAGAAAATTCTTTATCAATCTGTAATTTTTACCAAAGATTTAGTACCCTATTTAAATGTTTTTACCAATGGCGTGCCCAAGATTTTGCCCTGGGAGGGGGGGGGGGGGGGTTAAACCAGAAGAAAATTGGGGGCCGTCCATTAATTACGTCATCTGAAAACTAGAAGGAGGGGTCCAAAATGAAAATGACGGTAGGATGATGTGCATGGGGCGAGGGTAAATGATGGGATGACGTCATTTTTCAAATTATGTTTTAATACCAATTTAGATAGGAGTATTGTAAACATTCTATGTTGATTCATTAAGCTAAAGAAAAACAGCTTGGAAACTATGTCCTCGATTTTTACAATATCCGTTAAAATGGTCAATTTAGCTTCAGGTCAGAACTGAGCTGCAGTAAGTGCAATGTTAAATATGTTTTTTGATTTGCAGGCAGCGTCAGCGTCTATCTCTACAGCAAATGTAGTTTTACAAAGTTCAAAAAGTTCTGGTTTGAATCGTTGATTAACATCAAATTAGCCGAAAATGAGTTTAAAACCTAATTTAGTGGTTTTAACAAATCAATAGAAGAACTCTTTAATTGGGCTTTCCCAAACAAAGAATAGTATCGTTTTAGGAGTTTGTACCCTATGGCTCATTTTTGAATGGCAGGGGGTGGGTTAGGCGGATTATGACGGTAAGATGATTGTAGGGAGGGGGGGGGGGGGTCAAAAAATGAACAAAAATCGATGACATAACTTATGGACGACCCCATGGACACGATATTTTTTCTTGTCCGTGACATGCCACTCGAAAACCAACCAATGTTATAAAATGGAGCTTTACACTCCGGTGTCGCGGACACAATGTCACAGCCAAGATTTGCCAATACAGAAACAACACGATATTTCTTGCTGCAAAGTCAAAGAACGGTTTCCTCCATCCCTTTAGATTGCAACCCGCATAATATACGATGAACACCAGTATCATACCCTCAATTTTTGTTCGTAAAGGCAACAGACGGTTGCCTGAATAGAATAAAAGTCAGCGACATCGTGTCCGCAACATCGGTGTGTAAGGTGCCTTAAGTGTTCAATTTTCCTGGCCAAATCGAAAGGAATTACGCGGGAATTGAACATAAATGCCATAAACTGTCTATAAATGATGCATTAACTAATAAATATTGTACGAAATATTTATAGGTTTTTTATTTTTTATAAAAAAATTAGCTCTGGGGGGGTCCGGTCCCACTCGCCCCCCCCCCGTCGGCACGCCCCTGGTTTTTACAGACATCGCCTCAGTTTCTCTAGGACTAAAAGACCTTTATGAAACAATTTACTCTAAAAACTAATAACAACTACGGATCGCCCAGTGGTATAGACAATTTTTCAAAATAACAAGCATGAAACAGTTGAGAAAAATAACAGCAGAAAAGGGGTTGAGTATTTTTAAACCATAACTTACACACGCCAACGTGTTTTATAATATATTTCATACAGTCATGCTTATCATGCTTTCCATGAAAGGACTGATAAACGGGGATCAAATGCAAAAGAAAAAAGATCATGCATTAGAAGCACTTAGAGGTTCTGGTTTAGTAGTTCATTTTATTAGTGGGATTCCACCTTATTCTTCCTGGTTTAATATTCTCCGATCTTTACTAAGAGGACTCCAGTTAGCAGTTAGTTAGTTAGTCCCCCTTTTCTTCCCATCAGCCCTTCAATAGTTTTTCCCTACCTCCTTCTTTTTCTCCTTTTCTCTCTCTCCCTCCTTTCTTCCCTTCCTCCTATCCTTCCTTCCCTACCCTCTTACCTCCCTTTTTTCTCTCCTTTACTTCTCTCTCTCCTCTCACCCCCAATAGCTTCATTAACAGCTAAAATTATATCAAGTTATATTTTAACATTCCCCACTACTACTGAACTGTTTTGACTGTTTTGTCCAGTTTTACTCCGGTTGTAGATGTTGAATGGTTGGTTGTGACTCATCAACTAAGTTGGATGGTTGAGACTCAACTGAATACCTTTTTATCAATTTAAGTAAAAATCCTCCATCTCGTGGTGGGAAAAATTTATATTCACCGTAGGCCTATATTCACCTGCAACATGTTTGAAAATCCTCTGCCCAATCTTTACCAAATGACATTAATTGATTACCTTCATTTATACTCGATTTTCATTCCAAGCTGCAATATGAGTTGGATTGAAAATTCTTGCAGTTGTTTTGTTCTGTTTAAATTTATTTATTTATTATTATTACTATCACAAACCATATAAGGCTCATGTCATGACCCCCACAAGGGTGGGCTGGTGCAACTCTGATCACAGGGCCCGGATCCCTGGGGGGCCTGGGCCTAGCCCTATTTTAATTTCTTTATATTTACTGTAGAATATTATACAGCAGATCATGATACAAAATTTAAATATATTTATTTGCATAAAGTTTAGTCAAATAATATATTAATTCCAGATTTGAGGTTAGTTACTATTCAATTAGGTGCATACGTGCCTGTTACTGTTGTTTGCATATTAGCATACAACAGCGTGCTCGGGCCCCACATAGTATCAACTCGGGTCTGGGGTCCCATTTGAATTTTAAATCTTAGTCAGCAAGCGAAATCAATCTCAAAATGAAAATGTACTTTCATTAAAATAAAAGTGAATGATTTATTTTAATTTATGTTTGCTTGCAATAATTTTGTCAGTAAATTTTGGTTTTTGGATTGAACTAATAGCCTTAATTATT
Source organism: Flexamia atlantica (assembly GCA_035578135.1). Taxonomy (NCBI): domain Eukaryota; kingdom Metazoa; phylum Arthropoda; class Insecta; order Hemiptera; family Cicadellidae; genus Flexamia; species Flexamia atlantica. The sequence goes on along the minus strand of JAQJVK010000005.1, from coordinate 54,809,217 downwards.
CATTATTATCAATTATCAGTTCAGATCAAATTTGTTAAGGGTTCAAAAATTAGCATGTAATTTTTGAAAAGTAGCATAGCACGCAAACATGGGTGGCCCAAGGCTGATCCTGATTTCAGGGCCCGCAATAGAATGTGGGGGCCATGGCTCATATTTATTTTATTTATTTCAAAATAAATTTTGCAATGTTCCTTTAAATCTAATTCAAAATTTGCAAATTATTGCATTTTAGCGAATTTCTCCTATAGGGAAGAAGCTGTTACCTTAGGTCTCATGGTAAGACTTAAGCCCAAGACCACCATAACTTTTAGTTTGAGGTCCCCAGATACCAAAAACACCATCGTTCATTTTCATAAAAACACACACACACACACATACACGCACACGCATGCGTGCGTGCATTTGTGTGTGTGTGTGTGTGTGTGTGTGTGTGTGTGTGTGTGTGTGTGTGTGTGTGTGTGTGTGTGTGTGTGTGTGTGTGTGTGTGTGTCTTTAAGCACGATAACTTGCGTAAAAATGGTCCAATCTGAATGAAATTCGGCACAGACATATAAAGTAGTAGTTATTCGGTCGAATTCGAAAACCAGCCTGATCGGACAACTGGAAGGGGGGTTAAGCGGGGGTAAACCCCTCCAAAAATGTTTTTTTAATTTTTCACATAAAAAATAATGTAATTTTGTATTACACCATTGAATTCAGCTTTAAAAAACCAATAATTTAGTATTTTGAATTGATGCTCCATGACCATTGGTTACCGAGATATCGCTAGTGGTAAACACAGTACGTGGACCCAATATAAACACTTATGGGAAAATAATAAGTAAAATTCTAAATCTTGCTTATTTCTCAACATATCTCAATAAAACTTGGTATATGGCTTCTTCTAGTTCAGATCTACCAAATATTGAATTAAAACCACCTAGTTTTAGTGTACCTGTTGCAGCAAACCTACGTACTCATTCCCCATGTTAATCTTAAGGAGCTTACAAAAACATGACAAATCTCCCTATGTTGGATTGAAATAATATGTTCTTTTGCATTTGAAACTCGTTGAATATGCAGGTCTGCTGCAGCGGGGGTATTTTATTTTGTGCTTTATAAATTCAATATCGAACATTTTTTGTTTGTGAGTGGCAAAGTGACCGTTGGACTCATGGACTCGTTTCCCACGCACTGCCTATAGCCCATGTGGTAAACTATTTTTACTATGGTTTATTAATGCTTCTTGCTAAATGTATATAATGAAATAAATCAATTTTTCATTTTATTTCATTTCATTTCATTTCATGACAGGCAGGGGTGCCGATCCCCCCAAGAGCTATGACGCCAATCCCCCCCCAAAATTTCCTATTTTAATATGTTATCAAATATCCCCTCTCCGCACAAACATATATGTATATCTTATTTTAGCACACAACATTAAAAATAATCTGTATTTATTAAGTTGCATCACCTGAAATTATAAACATATTTTCGACTTAAAATCAACAATGTTAATTACTGTACATGAAAATGATTGTTTCATGAAACTGCGATTATTAGTTGTCACTAATTTCCGGAAGGACATTTGGGGGAAGACAAAAAGGAGCCTTTTACCATTCATCCCTGGTAATTTTCTTTTAGTAAACAACACAGTGTTATCAACGATTATCGATGTTATTTATACGATTTAAAAAATGGTTTCAACCAAGGATTAAAGGCGACCATATAATTTCAGTTAGTGTTGTTATTTAGTTACCTATTTGACAAAGTCATCGTTATTAACCTCAAAGTTTACTTTGATGGATGTCTATATGAGGGGTTTTCTTTTCCATGATTGCTCGAGAACGGCTGGATGTATTTTAACGTTTGAGGCATCAAATTAAAGGCATTTCGACAAAGTTTCAAATACGTCTCATAATTTTAAGAAAGAAAGGGCATAATTTAAGTAAAGGGATTAATTTGTGAAACAGCGGCGCAATCCGTCGACAGTGGATCAAACTCGACTCATTTTGTTCTTAACAACACATAAATATTATGGACAAGGTCTGAAATCTATTAAAGCACTTGTTGCAACTGATTAATATAGTATAAATGAATCTGTAAAATAATTAGTTAATTAATCCTATAAGTATTCTTTATTTTGCTCACAACTCAAGTGACGTTCCTTTTAAATGTGTTTTTGTTCACAATCACGCCATTAATACCTTTATAGTTGTAGGGAACTGAAAATTCCCTTCTTTTCCCACTTATGAAAAACACAAAAATCCTCTATCTTCATTAATTTTCTATTATGTCGTTTCTGGAAATTCAGTGTACTGTTAAATTAAGAGTTATTTCATTCTTTCTCTAGGCGGGATTACGTAATTTTGTTATAAAACATTTTTAAACTCTAAACGTGTTGGTATGCATTTTTCAATTGAAGCTTTTGAAGTGTGACAATTTTTATATCCTCGTCCTGAATGTATATTGTAATGTATTTTTAGACGCCTCTTACACCCCTATAAATAATATCATTTTAAACCTCAATGCGATATTGGGGTGAGGGGGATAATTAATGAATTTTGCTATCATTTTTGTATCCGATTTAAGTTTTAGCCGTGTATATCCCCCTCCCCTAAAATGTGATGGTAGGCTAATTTTCAATAACCCATTTCTCCAAGAAATAACTCTTGAAACATCATGGCTATATTGCGGGGATAATAAATTTCGCTTTTAGATGACCAATTAAAAATTTTGCTATTACCAGTTTTACATTTTCTCTCTAAAAAAGTAAATTTACATTTCAATGCACCCTTCCCCCCCTAAAGTAACTTTTTCAACTTCAAAGCTATATTGGGGGGGGGGGGGAATAACTAGTTTTGCTTTTAGATGGATACCATTTTTCATTTCCCCCCTAGAAATAGTTTGACTAAATTATCGATGTTGCAGGAAAAGGGATATGTTGAAAGTACTTTTTTTGTGTTTTATGGAAAAATATTGGTTCATAAATAAGGGGTCGTTAGTCATTCCATTGCTGCTGTATATACCCCTCTTATCAATTATTTGTAGCCTAGAACTATATTGTATTGTTTTGGAAACAAAGTCAAGTGGCAATTCGGCTATGCATTTAGCCCGCTTAGTTGTGTCCGCAGCCTCGGCCTCAGACGGGAGAGACGTTGACACTGCACAATCGCGCCGTGCAGCCGGCACGTCCTTATCAATTCCCACTTGAAAATAAGAATTTTAATGTTTGTACCAATTAAAATAGTATAGTAATCAAGTTTTTTTAATGATTTGATGATGAAATAAGTAGTACACTAACTTTGCTTTAACTGTACAGCATGAAAAAAAATCTTTAAAAAATCCCCCCAAACATTCTTATGACGCATTTGGCGTCATTGTCCCCCCCCCTGTAGGCATCCCTGATGACAGGGGTGTACACATCTACAATAAAATACAATTCTAACTTTGTCCTAAGATTTTACTTATGATGTCCACAGGCAGAGAATGAGGTATTAAAAATCATGCTTGCCTACAAATACATTGATAAAACATTTATACTTTTTTTATTTAAACCATCCAGCAGCAGTTGTGTGATAACCCAGTTGTTTTTTTTATGCAGACGTAAAATCCTAGTGTGTAGTTTGTAGGTGAAGTAGTGATATTGAAGAGGAGGGTAAAAACTCTTTAGGGAATGTTTTCATTGTGTTTGTTCTCTACTTGTATAAAACGCCGCTTGGTCAAACGTTTTCTGATAAAAAGGGAAGAAAAAACTACATTGAGTCTCTACCATCCAATGCACTGACTGACATGCAACAGGAGTACGACTGAACATTACATTCAAATTGTGTTTTTTATTGGTTGAGAATGGGTAAAATATTAAATTTTAATAGGAGAGGGAAGGAGGGAAAATATCAGAAGGGTAGGAAAGAAGTGAGGGGAGATGGTAAGAAGAAAATGAAGGAGGAAAGGAGGGAAAAGAGGAAAGAAGGTAGGAAGGAAGGGAAGGAGAGAGTGAGGGAAGGAATGAAAGAAGGGAAGGAGGGAACTGTGGCAAAGGGTATAGTATTATCTGATTTGATGACTAAATTTTTATTTTTCTCTGAAGTAATAATAGATTCAATCTTAAAGAAATACTGTAAACGTGGAATCTTATTAAAATAATTATTATAAAGTACTATAATTAATTAATTAATTAATTGCTATCTTATTAAAATAATTACTATAAAAAAATTACTATAATTAATTACTATAAACTATGCTGTAAATAAGCACCAGAGTTGAGACAAAAAAATGAGTCAAAGATTGAATCTTTCTCTCTTTTGCTTTCAGTTTCCGATTGGTTACATTACGTGTTTACATGGAAAATGGGTCCTAAATTTGGTGCCTGCAAAGATAATTTACAAACTAGTTGAATTTTCGACAACTGGCGATCTTTAGTAATATTGGATGAGCAGTCTGCTCAATACAAAACAATGATAACGTTTTATGACTGAATTTCATTTATTAAAAAAACTAATTTCATTTAAATTCCAAACTATTTCCTCCAAACATAATCAAGGGATAAGCAGCAATACAATGACTGTATCATAGTAGCAACCGCAAGGCCAAGAAGATTGAGATGGGCAGGACATGTATGGCATAGAGAGCAAGGGACGGTACTGAGAGAAGCTGGATTGGAAAGTCCAGAAGGAAGGAGACCTCTGCGTAGACTGCAAAGAAGGTGATAGGACGGCGTAAAGACGGACATCTCAGCACTCAGAACTAGTATGGAGGAGGCAGAGGACAGAGAAAGGTGGAGAGAGCGTGTTGGTGAGGCCAAATCCCTTCTTGGGCATCGATGGCCATGGGAGTAAGTAAGTAAGTAAACTATTTTTTCTACGTAACAAATTGTAGCCTACTTAACTTACAGTGGCATGCAATTTAAATTTTTTGGAATGGCTATCCCGCTGATTGGTATTTACGATTTATTAGGCGAACCAAACCTAATATTAAGAGTTACTATGGATTGTACTACCTTATTTATGTTTTTTTAATTACATATGCGGAACGCTTTCTACGCGAACCCAAAGGAACAGTGTGGGACTCCCTCTTAGATATTGATCGAGCACGGGTGCCCAGAAAGGGGGGCATGGCGCAATTGCGCCATCAACATTTTTGGGAGGGGGCATGCTTTTTCGGGTGGGATTTTGGGTTTTAGAGAGGAATTTTAAACCAGCGAATAAGGGAAAATTACAAAAAAAATTATCATATCCATACGCAGCAGTAGGCCTACTATTTATTTATCTTACCATTTCATCAGAATTACCATCGTAATATAGGCTATTCAACAAACTTCCAATAATCAATGGAAACTTAAATTTAATGCTTCCTATAACAGCCTAATAATTGTGTTTAACAGAGTTTTTTGTCATTAAACCGAATTAAATGTTTTTAACCAAAATCATTAATGAAATATTCACATCATAGTCATGTTAATCCAGGTATGTGGTATTAAGGAAGCGGGCTGTTTCCTGCCATTGCCCCCACGCAGTCCGGTCAGCCGGCCAGCCGCTGCGTTGGCTTCAATGCAACACGTGTGTGTCCTCTCCTATTATATCCTCCTAGATTGGTACCTAATCCAATATCAACATCAACCTGACATGTTTGGTCAAATCATTAAAAATATTCTGACAACCGTCAGCAATGAATTTCAATAACCAGCTATGACCAAAATTAAGGCCAAATCTATCAGGCTAATTTATAATCTCACATAATAAAGCTGACCACAACTATACCTATTGAAACACTATTAATAACATTTTTACATAACAGTTTAGGTACCCCATCATATTTCTCATCGTCAGCCATCTTGTACTAAAATACTATTGATAAAGTACGTTCATGGAGTGACAATTCAATTACAATGAAGTCGGATATCAAGTTCTGCCCAGCAAATTAAAGTTCGGCTTTGGTAAATAGTTCTGTAGGGCTTGTTTTCTTCAAGATCACATACAGAAGAACGATTCATAATTCATCTGCGACAGGAATGAAAGCACAAAGCCAAACATGGATCTCGTTCTTTATATCAAATCTGCCGTATAACGATGTATTTTATCTAATTAGTCTGTTTCCTGCAGCATCCATAGTTCCCTTTTCCTTCAAAGCCTAGTAGGTTTGGGAAATTTGACTTGTCAATGTGCCTTATAAGGTACGGTAGCTTTAGATTATAGGCCTACAACATTTATATTTTGATTAGGATTTTTGCGGACATTTGCCATCACTGATTAGTAAAAAACAAGTTGTTTTTTACTAATCAGTGATGGCAAATGTCCGCAAAAATCCTAATCAAAATATAAAATCACCATCACCAACAATGAATTTCAAACAAAGAACATTTATATTAACACATTTATATTAATTTGCCTAATCAGGCTTGAAGAAAGTTAAAAAAAAATCCCAGATGAAAATAACTGAGCTTAGCAGCATAACTTATTGTTATTTTCAATGTAAGTAACTGATGGATCAGCTAGATTTAAGTGTGAGCCAATTTTTGGAAAGGAACTGAAATTTTGTTGATGTTTTTCATTTATAATTATTTTTAAATAGCCTACATTTCTTTTTAATGTCAATTTTTTCACTTAATTGTTCCACCGGGCATCTGCTGAACTGCAGCCGAACACCTTTCCGGCGGTTCTTCTTATAGATGCAAAAATAACTGGAGATTGCACTCCACCGATATCGTTGGTGAAACCGTCTGTCTGACAAATCTTGGGAAATTGAGTTTTCGGTATCCTAGCAACCATAGTGAAATTCCGCACGTCCAGTAATGGCGATTGTAGTTCGCCAAAAATCCGAGGGATAGCGTTAGTATAGCACTGTCCTAATACCGTCCAGAAATAGGAATGGAAAAACCGCCCATCTGCGATATTATTCGTATACGTTTTTGATGTGATAGGCGGTTTTGAAGCAGATAGGCAACGGTGCTGGGTCATTCCATATATGAAATCAACCAATAAATAATAGTTTTCAACTTGGCCATTTCAGATTTGGTTGAAAATTTATTTATTTATACTTCTGAACATCCTGAACACAAATATAACTTAAAAAAATTCTATCTCTCATAGTTTTTTAGTTATAAATTTTCAAAAATCACAAAATGCCGTAATTTTTCACATGCGCCTAAATCTAAAATCTTCTATAACTATAGTTCTATTAGTACTAGCTCATTTTAAAGAGTGTATCATGGGCTTTAATTTGATACCCAACTTTAAGGGGAGTCTCTACTAAAAATGGCCAAAATCTTGAAAATTAAAAAAAAAAAGTTTTTACACCTAATGTTTACTAGTTTAATCCTGAATACAAAAAACCACATTTCATAGTTTTTATCAACTTTATTATGGCATAATAAAGTTATGATGAAATCTTACCTTGAAGGGCGGAAACAGAGAACAGTAATTACAGAAAATTCTGTTACCTATTATTCCGATTGGGAAAGTGTACATTTTGGGGTCCCCCAAGGTTCTATCTTGGGACCTGCATTTTTCTTGATCTATATCAATGACTTACCTGAACATGTGTCTGAAAATATTGTACTTTTTGCTGATGACACTAGTGTAATTATAAAAGAAGACAATTTTTTATCTTTAGGAAAATCAAACTAACATTAGAGGATCTTAAAGCTTGGTTTGGGGATGATGGGCTCATCTTGAACGAAAGTAAAACAAATTTAATGAATTTTCAAGCTAGATATAACAGTAATTATATACTGACTTCCGGAAATCTGAACATAACTGATTGTCATAAATTTCTTGGATTAAACCTAGACAAAAATTTAAATTGGAAACATCATCAAGATTCAGTGTCACTTGACACAGTAAAAATTGTATACTTTGCCTATATATACTCTATATTAAAATATGGGATATTATTATGGGGGAACTCAGTTGATGTTAATAAAGTTTTTAAAGTTCAAAAAAGTATCATTAGGACCATGTTAGGTGTCAATCATAGAACCAGCTGTCGTCCTCTTTTTAAGGAATTAAATATAATGACTTTAACAAGTATGTATATTTATGAAGTTCTGATTTTTGTGCATTCCAATGTGGATCTCTTTACTCCGTTCAAAGCCCAACACTCTTACAATGCCCGTAATATTGATTTGTTCAACTATCCACCACACAACCTGTCACTTTATGAAAAAAGTCCTGTCTATATGGGTATACGATTGTATAACAATATTCCAAATTTAATGAAATCATATAATCAATCTAAATTTAAAAAAAAACCCTAAAAAATATTTTAATAGATAAGTGTTATTATTCTATTGATGAATTTTTAAAAGATAATTTAAATCTACTTGACCCCTGAAATTTTTCTTTCTCCCTCATAATAAGCTTGGTATTGTAAAAATTTGATTATTGTTATTAATAATAAGAATGACGATGCACCTGTTTCAGATTACTTTATGTAACAAACAAATGTTTTGTGCTAATAAAGGACTTATGACTTATGACTCATAACATTCATATTATACGTTGCTATGCAGAAAAACAAAATTCACGGTTTTCGTATTCACCGCACCGTCAAAAAATGTCAAATTATTATTTTGACACTCTTATATTGTTACTGTGTCATATTTAATATGTAACAGTTTTATAAATTGTAAATAAATCCATAAATATATCCATAAATATAATTTTTTGCTTTTTTTGGCATATTTCCATGAAATAAACACGTTTTTTTTTTGGGAAGTTCCCAACGTGTGACTACGACATAATGGGGGCGATTTAGGTTCCGTAGGCACGAATCGTTCCGTAACAAATAAATTATAAACCACAGGGATTCTTGGTGATATAATTTAAAAAAAGTGTGCATACTAAAATATTTATAATATTTAATCGTTTTCAACGAAAAACACTCATTGTGACTTACCTATGGTTCTATCTTTGTTGACTTCCTCTTCCTTACTTTTAAGCCACAAAGCAAGTAAATTAGAACTACGTTGAGTTGTCCGTATCCTTTCCTTGGCCTTTTTCCGAAAGCCAGAACCTGACATTTTTTTCGACATACTAAAATTAGACTATTTCCTGTAGCTAACTAATCACTAAATAATAACTGAATAATTTGAAATGAACATATACTATCCCTAACAGCAGATAATGTTATGTGCTGACTAAATTTACGTGGGAGTGCTCTCTATAGAAGTCAAGAACAGACTACAAATACCTAATCTAAATTATCTACCTCGAAAATGACAACCGAGATATTACAATCATAATATTTATATTTGGAGAGAGAAGGGGTACACAATATGTTCTTACATCTGGCCTCTCGTTTCTAAGAAATCGCGATTAGCGTGTGAACGAGCCTGTAAGACTCGGGTGAAATTATAACACCGTCGCCATCGACGACCGGCGCCACGCCGAGTCGTCTTTAGTCGCCTAACATGCTGCACAGAAAATACTAATATTTTCTATAGTTTGTAAATTTATTATATTATTATAAAAAATATATTTTTACCAGGCCATAATTTTTACCAAATTACTGGCTTATTTTATTTTTATTTTTGCTTGTATATTTAAAAAAATACACTTTTTGCCATTTTGGCGCCCCACTTAGGCCAGCCGTGGGTGCCAGGGCACCCACGGCACCCACCGTGTGCACGCCTATGACCGTGGTGCCGATATAAGTTATACAGGGTTAGGCTAAAGTGTGTATATCCCTACCTAACTTTTTAATGCATCATAGTAAGAAAACCAAACTCAGCATACCTTCACAGCATTAAAAACTGCACTTTTTTTTTGCCCCCATCCCCAAAATGGGGCACTTTGGGGGCAGTCCCAAATTTTTTAATGTAAACCCCTATTGAGTGACCCCTCATTTTAAAGAGTTTGTCAAAAGTACAATGGCGCAAATCGGAGGTCGATGTCAACCCCCTAACCAAAATGGCAGCCATTTCAAAATTTGGGATGGGTAAACAAGCTTAAGTGTGAATACCCCTCCTCCCTTAACTATTAAACGGGTTGAAGTAGGTTAACGAAACTCAGCTCACCACTTTATACGACATAAAACCAAATTTTTTAATCACTAAAACGACTTTGCCTAGGCCCCAAAATGGGGACCTTTGGGGGCAGCCCCAAATTTTTAAATGTAGACCCTTATCAAGTGACCCCTCATTTTGAAGGGTCCTTCATAAGAAACAAATTGGTCAAACCAGGGGTCAATATCATACTCCTCATTGAAATGGTGGCAATTTCAAAATTTGGAAGGGAGGAGAAGGCCTGATAATAGTGCTCTTGTAAACTTTAAAATTTTGAAATGCATACCATTCTGGTTAGGGGTGTCATACTGACCCCGGTTTGCACCATTTTATTTCTATTGACAAACCCTTTAAAATGAGGTGGTCACTCAATAGGGTTGCATATAACAATTTGGGACTGCCCCCTGAGGGCCCCATTTTAGTGGTTAAGATAGTTGTTTTTATGAAAAAAATAAACGGTATCAGGAAACTGACACATACTTTCTCCCTTCAAGTCATTTAAAACCAGAAAACATATTTAGTGAAATAAAACAAATTAACAATTAATTATCACACAAATATATACCAAATATTATCAAAATCGGTCAGTAAATAACGGAGATATCGGTTTTTAAATATTTGCCATAAGAATAACATTGGACAACGTACTGCGTTTACCGCCAAACTAAAACATCAATTATCTCCGCAACCAGTTGACGCAAACTAATGATTCAAAATACCAGATTATTTATTTTTTCAAGCCAAATTTAATGGTTGCAAGTATATATTCTTTAAACGTTACAGTGTTTGTGAAATTTGAAAAATATGAATTTTTAACACTTAAACCCCCATAACTTCTGAACCTGAATTTTTACAGACATGCGGGTGGTGTCATGTTGTTTGTAATCCTAAGCACTAAAGACCATGTAATTTTTATCAAAATCTATGGGTTTTTATGGGGCAAATAACTTAAAAATCAAAAATTCAAAAAAACAAAAAATACGCCTGGAGATACCACGGCTTTATACCTATATGCCAAATTTCATGAAAATCGATCCACTGGTGTCGTCTCTAGCTTTGTATACATCCACACACACACACACACACACACACACACACACACACACACACACACACACACACACACACACACACACACACACACACACACACACACACACACACACACACACACACACACACACACACACACACACACACACACACACACACACACACACACACACACACACACACACACACACACACACACACACACACACACACACACACACACACACACACACACACACACACACACACACACACACACACACACACACACACACACACACACACACACACACACACACACACACACACACACACACACACACACACACACACACACACACACACACACACACACACACACACACACACACACACACACACACACACACACACACACACACACACACACACACACACACACACACACACACACACACACACACACACACACACACACACACACACACACACACACACACACACACACACACACACACACACACACACACACACACACACACACACACACACACACACACACACACACACACACACACACACACACACACACACACACACACACACACACACACACACACACACACACACACACACACACACACACACACACACACACACACACACACACACACACACACACACACACACACACACACACACACACACACACACACACACACACACACACACACACACACACACACACACACACACACACACACACACACACACACACACACACACACACACACACACACACACACACACACACACACACACACACACACACACACACACACACACACACACACACACACACACACACACACACACACACACACACACACACACACACACACACACACACACACACACACACACACACACACACACACACACACACACACACACACACACACACACACACACACACACACACACACACACACACACACACACACACACACACACACACACACACACACACACACACACACACACACACACACACACACACACACACACACACACACACACACACACACACACACACACACACACACACACACACACACACACACACACACACACACACACACACACACACACACACACACACACACACACACACACACACACACACACACACACACACACACACACACACACACACACACACACACACACACACACACACACACACACACACACACACACACACACACACACACACACACACACACACACACACACACACACACACACACACACACACACACACACACACACACACACACACACACACACACACACACACACACACACACACACACACACACACACACACACACACACACACACACACACACACACACACACACACACACACACACACACACACACACACACACACACACACACACACACACACACACACACACACACACACACACACACACACACACACACACACACACACACACACACACACACACACACACACACACACACACACACACACACACACACACACACACACACACACACACACACACACACACACACACACACACACACACACACACACACACACACACACACACACACACACACACACACACACACACACACACACACACACACACACACACACACACACACACACACACACACACACACACACACACACACACACACACACACACACACACACACACACACACACACACACACACACACACACACACACACACACACACACACACACACACACACACACACACACACACACACACACACACACACACACACACACACACACACACACACACACACACACACACACACACACACACACACACACACACACACACACACACACACACACACACACACACACACACACACACACACACACACACACACACACACACACACACACACACACACACACACACACACACACACACACACACACACACACACACACACACACACACACACACACACACACACACACACACACACACACACACACACACACACACACACACACACACACACACACACACACACACACACACACACACACACACACACACACACACACACACACACACACACACACACACACACACACACACACACACACACACACACACACACACACACACACACACACACACACACACACACACACACACACACACACACACACACACACACACACACACACACACACACACACACACACACACACACACACACACACACACACACACACACACACACACACACACACACACACACACACACACACACACACACACACACACACACACACACACACACACACACACACACACACACACACACACACACACACACACACACACACACACACACACACACACACACACACACACACACACACACACACACACACACACACACACACACACACACACACACACACACACACACACACACACACACACACACACACACACACACACACACACACACACACACACACACACACACACACACACACACACACACACACACACACACACACACACACACACACACACACACACACACACACACACACACACACACACACACACACACACACACACACACACACACACACACACACACACACAGACAGACAGACACCACGCCAAAAACCACTTTTTTGGATTCAGGGAGCACTAAAACAAATATATCCACTAACAACTCAAATTCGAAAATTTTGACGAAAACAATACTTTCTCCATATACATTGTATAGGGGGGAGAAAGTAAAAGTACAGTTTTGTCGTATAAAGTAGTAAGCTAAGTTTCGTTTACCAACTTGAACCCGATTAATAGTTAAGGGAGGGAGGGGGATATCCACACTTGAGCTTGTTTACTCATCCCAAATATTGAAATGGCTGCCTTTTTGGTTGGAGGGTTGATATCGACCTCCGATTTGCGCCATTGATTTTATTTGGACAAACCCTTCAAAATGAGGGGTTACTTGATAGGCGTTTACATTCAAAAATTTGGGTCTGCCCCTAAAGGACCCCATTTTGGAGGCAGAGGCAAAGTTGTTGTGTGCTGCAAAAAAGTACAGTTTTATGTCGTATAAAATTGAGCTAAGTTTAGTTTTCCTCCTGAAACCCGTTTAACATTTAAGGTGGGGTATCCACACTTTAGCTTGTTACCCATCTCAAATTTTGAAATGGCCGCCATTGAACCCGAAATACCAACTTGAACCCGATTAATAGTTAAGGGAGGGAGGGGGATATCCACACTTGAGCTTGTTTACTCATCCCAAATATTGAAATGGCTGCCTTTTTGGTTGGAGGGTTGATATCGACCTCCGGTTTGCGCCATTGTATTTCTTTTGACAAACCCTTTAAAATGAGGGGTCACTCAATAGGGGTTTACGTTTAAACATTTGGGGCTGCCCCCAAAGTGCACCATTTTGGGGTGGGGGTGAAAATGGGACTCTCGTTAAAAAGTGCAGTTTTTAATGCTGTGAAGGTATGCTGAGTTTGATTTTCTTACTATGATGCATTAAAAAGTTAGGTGGGGGTATCCACACTTTTGCCTAACCCTGTATATATCGGCACCACGGTATTGGTGCCAAAAATGTATTGACCCACTGATGTATTTTTTAACATATCTCCTGATCCCATAATGGTCCCACTCTGAAATTTTTATGGTGTACTCACAAAATAATGCCTTAAAACTTATACAAAAATACAAAAACCAAAAAACACCAACTCAAAAAATTTTCAAAAACAATTTTTCGAGTTTCAACAAAAAAGATTTTTTTACCCAAAGTGTTCAAGGTGGGTATCAAATTAAAGCCCATGATGATACCCTCTTTAAAATGAGATATCTCTCAGCTCTCTAGTACTAATAGAACTAGCCTATAGTTACAGCAGATTTTAGATTTAGGCGCACGTTAAAAATCGGGACATTTTTTGTGATATTAGAAAATTTATAGCTCAAAAACTATGAGAAAATTTTATTAAAAATTATATTTGTGATCAGGATGTCAAAAAGTATAAATAAACAAAGTTTGAACCAAATCTGAAATGGTCAGGTTGAGTGCCTTGTTGGTTTGACATGGAATGACCCTGCTAAAACAGTTTTTCTTCTCTCCTGTTAACACGTTCGCTGCGTGCCACCCAATGGCGGGGGTTTGCGAAGTGCGGGCGTCGCGGGGGCAGCGGATTAGCAAACCCGATTTATTTCCATCCAACTAAACGTAAAACACTGCACGGTAATGGTACAGCGTAATCACGACAGTCGACGTAGTTCCTTGGAACACCCACAGATAGCAGCACTACCTGGATTGCACAAGTCTGCTTGTATTGCCAAAATGAGGGGGAAAATCCCAGAAAACCTGACAAAATGGTGGATTTTTGAACATTGCCAGAGGGAAATTTTTCAGGGAAATTTAGTACCAACCTACACCAAAATAAAGCCCACATTCGTAGCTACAAGCTGGCAACAAATCATTGTTCCCGAGCGCCACGCTGGTGCACATTTAAGCGGTAAAGTTTGTGTGTTGTGTCTACGGGAAGACCCATAGTACGCGTCGCGAGAACAACCGCAACCACGGGTATGCACGTGCCACACACCAAACGTGTTGTTTGGGATTTGTCATTTAGGCGGTATTGTTTCTTCACTGATGACGCACCCTCAGTCGTGAGTTAAGTAAGAATACCTGGTTATACTTAGGTAAATATGCATTTTACAGTACTTGTGTCAAAATTGAAATTTTTTTTTTCAAAATATAGGAAATTTGATGCTGATTCCGGAAATGACAGTTTTTTAGTCGGAAACGGTCGGAAAACCCCGGAAAATCGGAAAAAATATTTTTTTCAAAATTAGTCTTGTGGGTACTCAAATTAACCGGGAGAGCAAGCTGAACAAGAATATGCAAGAATTTTCAAGATCTATTGTATATTAACGGAGTTATGACCGGAAAAGCACCGGAAATAAAGGAAAATCGTCTATAATGGTCTATTTAGAGTTACCTAGGTTTTGGTATTTTGGGTCAGATTTTGCTAGTTTATGTAAGGATGAGATAGTTTATGTAGAGTTAGAACATATTGGGTTGACAAGTGGTGGATAAGGTAAAGTTTTGATAGGTTATTTTAAGTATAGTAATTCAGGTTTGATATTAGTTTGTTAATGTTTGGTTGTGTTCTGTCTGATAGTCATGTTGCAGTCCCGTGAACTTTATCCTTGTAGCTGAGTCAATGGCTATAGACTAAACCTAACATAACCTAAATACCATACCATAATCTAACCTAACTTAACTAAACCTGACCTTAATCAACCTAGACTAACATAAGAATTCTTAATCCAACCTATTTCAATGAAATCGGTATAAATATAACCCAAACTAGTCAAACCATAGGCTAAGTAGTTTTTCAATTCTCCCATCTTTTTTGCTTTATCTCCGTTACTGTATGTTAGATCCTAAATATCCTTACATATTCTTATTCAACTCAGCTATGCCGGTGACAAGCCCAGGACCTATCCAGAATGGATAGGGATGAGGAGTCGGAGGATAACAACCTCGTTTAAAAAACCAGGGTCCATCTGGCCTGGATTGTAGCATCCTGTAAGATCCCCCACCAGGGTAACGGATGAAAACGGGCCAATGACTTTGCTAGCGGAAGAGGATAAGGACTCCCAACGGTAGGAAAGGCAGATGAACCAAACCCCACTGCCTTGTGGAGGGTGGAGGACCCAAAGGCTAAGGGAGAAAACCCCGACAGAAAAATCTGGCAGCCAAGGCCGTAGGTGGCAGCCCCACCAGCAGGCTCGGAAGAGGTGGGCTAATAACCTGCTTTTTCTTAAAACAAATTATTATTGAAACTGTAACAAATAGAGAAAACCAGACGGATCAACGTGAACAGACCTTTGGCATGAAAATAAGGACAAGAATTGGTTGTTGGAACGTACACACGATGAGCGACAGTGGAGTTTTGAAGACAATAGAAAATGAACTCAAAAACTATAAAATTGATATACTAGGAATTAGTGAAACAAGGTGGAATGGTTTTGGGGAAATCCAGACACAGGATAGAAACTTTCTTACATATTCAGGACAAGAAGATGAAGCCGCACCAAGACAAGCAGGAGTGGGAATCCTGATGACATCAAGGGCTAGGTCAGCACTTACTGAGTGGAACCCAATATCAGAAAGATTAATTATGGCACGTTTTAGAACAAAAGTAAGGCATGTGTCAATTATACAGTGTTATGCACCAACTGAAGGAGCGTCTGAAGATGAAAAGACAGCTTTCTATGAATTATTGGAAAACACTAGCAGGAAGGTGAAGAGACAAGATACAGTTATAGTTATGGGTGATTTGAACGCAAAAATAGGAAACGACAATAAGGGAATTGAAAACATAATTGGACGGCATGGATTAGGAGAAATGAATGAAAATGGGAGGCTGATAGACTTTTGTGGAGACAAAGAGTTGGTTATCGGGGGCACTTTATTCCCTCATAAAGAGTGTCACAAAGTGACATGGACTTCCCCAAACGGAGTTATAGAAAACTAAATTGATCACATTCTTATCAGCAGGCAGTGGAGAAAATCTCTCCTGGATGTGAGAGCTAGAAGAGGAGCAGACTGTGGAAGTGATCATCACCTTGTAACTGCAGATGTCAGGTTAAAGGTGGCGTCACAGAAAGTTCAATATGAAAAAACGCAAAAACGACTGGACTCTGACAGATTAAGAACAAAAGAAACTGCAAGGGAATTCAATATAAAGCTGCAGAACAGTTTTGCAGCTCTGGATGATTCTGAAAGTGTTGAAGAAAAATGGAGCATGATAAAGAAGGTGATAATAGACTCAAGTGAAACAGTAATAGGATATCGGAAAAAGAAGAAAAAGCCGTGGACATCAGATGAGACTATGAAAAAGATAGAAGAAAGGAAACAGCAAAAGGAGAGGATAAATAAAGCAGAAAGTGATGAGGAAAAGAGAGTAGCTTTAAATGTCTACAATGCAAAACACAGAGAGGTAAAGAGGAGCTTCAGGAAAGATAAACGAAAATGGGTTGAAGACCTAGCAAAAGAGGCACAAGAGGCATCTGAACAAAACAACAGCAAAGAACTTTACAAAATAACAAAAACGCTAGCAAATAAAAACTTTACTGCAAGGAAACCCATCAAAAACAAAAACGGAGAACTAGTAGTAATGGAAGCTGAACAAATGAAGGTATGGAAAGAGTTCTTTGAAGAATTGCTAAACAGAGAAGTTGGAGGGAACGATGAACAAGCGGATGTTGGAATTGCTGAGGAGGACTTGGAGCAACAACCTCTGGAAGACCCAAGAATAAATGTGGCAATACCAACAAGAGCAGAAATAAGAACAGCCCTTAAGGAAATGAAAAATGGGAAAGTTTCAGGAGCGGACAAAATTACTCCGGAAATGTTGAAAGCTGATGTAGAAGTAACTGCAACCATATTTCAAGATCTGTTAAAAGATGTGTGGGAGAAGGAAGAGATACCAGAAGATTGGAAGAATGGTCTACTTATAAAGATTCCAAAGAAAGGGGACACATCACTCTGTAATAATGGGAGAGGGATTACATTGCTTTCGGTGCCAAGTAAAATACTAACAAGAATAATTCTCAACAGAATCAAAGAGGTAGTGGACACCAAATTAAGGAGAGAGCAAGCAGGTTTTAGAAGGGACTATTCATGTATAGACATGATTAATACCTTACGGATAGTAATTGAACAAAGCTCCGAATATCAAACACCATTATACCTGTCCTTTGTTGACTTTGAAAAACCTTTAGATTCTATTAGCAGGGAATCGATGTGGAGAGCTTTAAAATATTTTGGAGTCCCAAAGAAAATAATCAACCTCATCCAACTGATTTACAAAGATTACAAGTGCCAGATAGTACATGAGGGAAAACTGTCAGAGTCATTTGGTATAAAGACTGGGGTTAGGCAGGGCTGTTTGTTGTCGCCAATCATCTTCCTAATGGTTTTGGATGGAGTGATGAGGAAAATAACAAGAAGGCCCAGAGGACTGCGGTGGGGACTCACGGATAGACTCGAAGACATAGATTTCGCCGACGTCTTGTGCATTATGGCTCATAGAAGAATAGATATGGAAGATAAGCTGAAAGATCTTGACAGCGAAGGAAAAAAAGTTGGTTTAAAAATTAACTTGGAAAAAACTAAAGAAATGAGAATAAATGAAAGAGACAACCAACAACTGGAGCTGAATGGCAAGGTCATCGAGAGAGTGGAATAGAGTTTGTCTATATTGGAAGTATAGTATCTACGTCAGGGGGGACAGAAGAAGATGTGGCACAGAGGATCAGAAAGGCCAAGGGAGTTTTTGCCCAACTAGCACCAATTTGGCGATCAAACCAACTAAGAAGAAGCACCAAACTCAGGATCTTTGGAACAAATGTAATTTCTGTACTTCTTTATGGTTGCCAAACTTGGAAAGTTACAAAAACAGTAACAGCCAAACTCCAGGTATTCATAAAACGGTGCCTTCTAGAAGGATTTTAGGTGTCCGATGGCCTGACATGATTACCAACGAAGAGCTATGGAGGAGGGCACAAACATCCCCTGTTGCTGATATAATTAAAAAAAGGAAATATGGGTGGATAGGACACACTTTAAGAAAAGCAAATAACAACATCAGCCGCCAAGCTCTGGATTGGAACCCACAGGGAAGCAGGAAGAGGGGCAGGCCAAGGATGACGTGGAGGAGATCGATTGAGAGGGAGCTGAAGGAGGAAGGCAAGAGTTGGGGAGAAGCGAAGCGGATGGCCCAAAATCGAGTCCGGGGGAGGTCGTTTGGGTAAATGTTCACTTTACGGTACTACCTCCGAAATTGAAATTTTTTTTTCAAAATGTAGGAAATAACGCGCTGATTCTGAAAATGATAGTTTTTTCCGCGGAAAACGTCGGAAAATGCCGGAAAATCGTTTGTTGCGGCCCTACGTCCCCCTCGGGATTAAAGGAAATAAGTCAAGTAAGTCATTCTTATTCAGCTTGCAATTTCGCTTAATTAGAGTACCCACATGATATATTTGGAACAAAGTTTTCTTTTACTTTTCCGACAGTTTTCCGGCCATAACTCCGTTAATATCGGTCGGATCTAGAAAATTCTTGCATATTCTTGTTCCGCTTGCTCTCCCGGTTAATTTGAGTACCCACATGACCAATTTTAAAAAACAAAAATATAATTTTTACCGTTTTTCCCATTTCAGGGCTTGTAACAGTTCTTGAGGTTGAAAAAAAAACTCAAATAAGAAAAAAATAACCAAAAAATAACCTTTTGTACACAAAAAATGCTGCTAAAAGTTAGAAAACCGGCGTTATATTGGGGATAATACATTCTTAACCTTGGTAAAAAAGAAAATCTCCACAGATTAATCACAAATCTGCCTAGATTTGACGGCGAGACTTGGTTTTCACGCAACGAGACTTAGTTTTCACGCATTTTAGGATGATGAGATTCGTCTGCTGCAATGCTGCTACAAGATCGTCTGACAGATGAATACTGTAAACAGGGCTTGTAGTAGTTCTTGAGGTTGAAAAAAATAAAAAAAATAACCAAAATTCCAAAAAAAAAAAACAAAAATAACCGAATTCCAAAAAAAATAACAAAAAATAACCAAGAGAAAAAAAATAACAAAAAAATAAAAAAAATAACCTGTTACAAGCCCTGCATTTTCTAGGGTTTTACGGCCGTTCCCAACAAAAAAACCTATCATTTCCGGAATCAGCGCGTTATTTCGAGCATTTTGAAAAAAAATTTTCTAAAATAAAGTACTGTATATAAAAAGTACTGTAAAATGCATATTTACCTATAGCCTACTTCTGACTCTAGCGGGTAAATTGGGGAATTTTCAAAAGTAGTAGGCCTATTTCCATTACACTAACAATGGCACATAACTTAGAATTGCTGTAAAAAGGTAGCCTAATTAAAAGGTAAACGATCACTTTAAGGTGGGCCTTCTCCAAATTTCCGAGCTCAGGCTTTTGACAGGTAGGCTAAAAGTGGTAACCCTGAAGATATTAGAATTCAAGATTTCTTAAGCTCTATTAATATTAATCTTTGACATACCTGACAGTGATTATCAAAACAAGGCAGATCGTAGGAGTTCTTGCTTCCCTAAATTATTTGAAATATACCTCTTTCTAACCACGGCACTGGTCTGTCACTCACAATGAGAGCAACACATTAAAATTGAACACAAGTAAAAAACCCTTAAGAAATTATGAATATACGATGAAACAATCGCAAACCTTCAACTCTTACTTAGAAATATTTTCAATTAAGGCTAACCAAGAATTTTGTTAATAATTATTTCCCTTCTTGGAACTGTATTGATTTTATTCTCTAGAAAACATAAAACAGCTGGAGCTGACCTATCTATTTTTCTTATATTTTTGACGACGCAGGCTAAGGTTTACAAATCATGCAGCCTCGAAGTACAATAATTTTGATTCCTGCCACTAGTTCAGATACTAAAATTAGTTCAGTTTATTTCTTTATTTCTGGAAGAATACCTAGTAGTATACCTAATAGTGTAAGAAAGATAGGATTTCTACGGTTCAAGGACTTGGCTGAAGTTAGCAGACGAGTTGCTAGCTGACGACTTGAGGCTACACCACTAATGATTTACAACTTAATCCTTTACCTGGAAGTAGGAATATGTTTTTCAAATAGACTTTCTCTTTATCAAACTGATTATCGGAATTTTTAATTAAGGGCATATAAATTATGATAATTGTTACATTGAAATTTATATTTTCATATTTTGTATAAAATTATGTATACAATATGTATATTTCGGCAAATGTATATCGGTAAACTTATACTAAAGATAAGACATTACGGTTTATTGTTTTTCGAATTTTAGCTCAGCCTTCCCTCGTTTTAGAAATTACAAATTCATTGACCTTGTTGGAAATACCATCCCGCAGGTAGTGGAAAGAACCTGTTCGGAATGCATAGCCTGGCACTCGCGTCGCTCTTAGGGTTCGGGTCATCGGTCTAAAATAAAGAATGGTTGGAAAATGCCCTCGATTGTGACCTGCAAGGAAGTAATAGTAATTACGATATACTTTACAACCAATATAGAATTAAATGTTAACAATTATTTTTTTCCAGGCGAATAAAGATGTGAGACAATCATCGTCTTATGGTTACACTTTAAGCAGAGTGGTAACAGCAAAGCGATTTATGACGTCAGTTATAGAATATCAACTAACAATGTCTTAGAAAGATAAAGTCGCCGATATTGTAATAGTTTAGCCGTGATCAAATGTTGAATATGTTATGTCATGTCATTCCGGCGACGACGAGTGGGTCGTATTTACAGCACAAAGCCTAGATAATAAGCGTCTTGTTCAGTCTTGTTGCACTTAACTCAGAGTGGTACAGACCATATGATAAATACCGTTATTTAGAGAGTTTAATATACTAGTACCTGGTGGACCGAGCCTTGCTCGGTGTTATTTCATGTTTACGAGTTCATCCAGTTACTATAAAATATTTCAATGTCATAAAATTGATAAATGGAAACATTTTTATTGCTCCATGGACTCTTCATCCCAATTCCTGTATTTTCCCTTTATGGCTGTAGATTCCAAACAGCTGTTATGATTACTTCATTTGTTTACACTTTTCTTGATTATTTTCGTTGCCATCACGGCAACCCATAAGGCCAACGTTAAAATTTTACAACTTTTAAATTCGTTTTATTACGTTAATAGATTTTCTCTGGCCAAGTAATCTGCATAAAAGACGTTTTTGAGTCATAAATTACTTATTTCCAGACTTAGAAGGAAATCCTCGGAGCCGTTTTTGAGATCGTTGTGCAAGCAAGCAAGCAAGTATACAAGAACGGACGATAACATTGCTCATATAAGAGTATAGGATTAATTGGTGAAAAGAAAGTCGCCGAGAATATAAAAATAAAGCCGTCATCAAACTTTGAAAATGTTATGTCATTTAAGAGGCAACGATGAACCTCAGAACCAAGATAATAAACGTCTTGTTGCATTGAACTCAGAGTGGTACAGACCATGTGAAATATACCGTTATTTAGAGAGTTTAATATACTATTATTTGGTGAAAAGAAAGTCGCCGAGAATATAAACATGAAGCCGTCATCAAACTTTGAAAATGTTATGTCATTTAGGTGGCAACGAGTGGGTCTTATTATACCTCAGATCCAAGATAATAAGCGTCTTGTACTTAACTCAGAGTGGGACAGACCATGTGATGTATACCGTTATTTAGAGAGTTTAATATACTATTAATTGGTGAAAAGAAAGTCGCCGAGAATTGAATGGTGGAGGCGTGATTAAAGTTTTAAAATGTCATGTAATTTCGGGAACGACGGATGGGTGTTATTTTTATCACAGACCAAGATAATATATCTTATTGCAACTATACAGCTTTGAAAATGTGATGCAAGGCTGTGAAATTTCGGCAACGGGTGTGACATAATTCTCACTTAAACCAAAATAATCAGGGTCCTATTGCACTTTACCTAGACCTTTACTTTTACGGGTAATGTCACAGTACCGTTATCTAGAGTATCGTCTATTATTGTTGGTCTAACTATTTCAGTCTTGGTTATTTAATGTAGCTGATGGAAAACATCAGGAAAATATTGGACCTCAGGGAAATATTGGTTTAAAATAGTCTAAGTTAATCAACGTCAATCAACTGCCTAAACACATTCCGAGCGCGACATTCCTATTTGTATTCCTGGTTTGTGATTTTAGTCAGATCAAGCTATAGTCTGTACCAGTCTAACCTGTACCACTCTGAGTTAAGTATAACAATACGCTTAATATCTTGTTTCTGTGGTATAAATAAAACCCACTCCGTTGCCATCTAAATGGCATATCATTTCAAAGTTTGATGACGGCTTCATTTTTATTTTTATATTCTCGGCGACTCTCTTTTCACCAATTAGTATTATATTAAACTCTCTAAATAACGGTATATATCACATGGTCTGTACCACTCTGAGTTCAATGCAACAAGACGCTTATTATCTTGGTTCTGAGGTATAAATAAGACCCACTCATCGTTGCCTCCTAAATGACATAACATTTTCAAAGTTTGATGACGGCATCATTTTTATATTCTCGGCGACTTTCTTTTCACCAATTAATAGTATATTAAACTCCCTAAATAACGGTATACATTACATGGTCTGTACCATTCTGAGTTAAGTACAAGACGCTTATTATCTTGGATCTGAGGTATAATAAGACCCACTCGTTGCCACCTAAATGACATAACATTTTCAAAGTTTGATGACGGCTTCATGTTTATATTCTCGGCGACTTTCTTTTCACCAATTAATAGTATATTAAACTCTCTAAATAACGGTATACATCACATGGTCTGTACCACTCTGAGTTAAGTACAAGACGCTTATTATCTTGGATCTGAGGTATAATAAGACCCACTCGTTGCCACCTAAATGACATAACATTTTCAAAGTTTGATGACGGCTTCATGTTTATATTCTCGGCGACTTTCTTTTCACCAAATAATAGTATATTAAACTCTCTAAATAACGGTATATTTCACATGGTCTGTACCACTCTGAGTTCAATGCAACAAGACGTTTATTATCTTGGTTCTGAGGTATAAATAAGACCCACTCATCGTTGCCTCCTAAATGACATAACATTTTCAAAATTTGATGACGGCATCATTTTTATATTCTCGGCGACTTTCTTTTCACCAATTAATAGTATATTAAACTCTCTAAATAACGGTATACATCACATGGTCTGTACCACTCTGAGTTAAGTGCAACAAGACTGAACAAGACGCTTATTATCTTGGATCTGAGGTATAATAAGACCCACTCGTTGCCACCTAAATGACATAACATTTTCAAAGTTTGATGACGGCTTCATGTTTATATTCTCGGCGACTTTCTTTTCACCAATTAATAGTATATTAAACTCTCTAAATAACGGTATACATCACATGGTCTGTACCACTCTGAGTTAAGTACAAGACGCTTATTATCTTGGATCTGAGGTATAATAAGACCCACTCGTTGCCACCTAAATGACATAACATTTTCAAAGTTTGATGACGGCTTCATGTTTATATTCTCGGCGACTTTCTTTTCACCAAATAATAGTATATTAAACTCTCTAAATAACGGTATATTTCACATGGTCTGTACCACTCTGAGTTCAATGCAACAAGACGTTTATTATCTTGGTTCTGAGGTATAAATAAGACCCACTCATCGTTGCCTCCTAAATGACATAACATTTTCAAAATTTGATGACGGCATCATTTTTATATTCTCGGCGACTTTCTTTTCACCAATTAATAGTATATTAAACTCTCTAAATAACGGTATACATCACATGGTCTGTACCACTCTGAGTTAAGTGCAACAAGACTGAACAAGACGCTTATTATCTTGGATCTGAGGTATAATAAGACCCACTCGTTGCCACCTATATGACATAACATTTTCAAAGTTTGATGACGGCTTCATTTTTATATTCTCGGCGATCTTCTTTTCACCAATTAATAGTATATTAAACTCTCTAAATAACGGTATATATCTCGTGGTCTGCACCACTCTGGGTAAAGTACAAGAAGACTCTTATTATCTTGGTTCTGCGCTATGAATACGATCCACCCGCCGAGCCGTCACCGAAATGACTTTAACATAACATTTTTAAAGTTTGATCACATCTTCACGATTCAATTCTCGGCGACTTTCTTTTTACCAATTAATAGTATATTAAACTCTCGAAATAACTGTATACATCACGTGGCCTGCATCACTCTGGGAAAAGTGCAACAAAACGCTTATTATCTTGGTTTTGTGCTATAAATACGACCCAACCGACGGCGGCAAAATGACTTAAGATAACATTTTCAAAGTTTTATTTCGGCTTCACTATTCAATTCTCGGCGACTTTTTTTGCCAATCAATTGAATACTATACTCTCTTAATATCGGTATACATCACATTCCCGGCAGCACCCTGGGCACATTGTAATAAGACGCTTAGTTACTAGGCCTACCTTGGTCTGTGCTGTAAATTCGACCCACCCCTCGTCATAGAAATTACATAACATTTTCAAAGTTTGATTACGACTTCACAATCCCATTCTCGGGGACTTTCTATTCCCCAATATATTCTTTTCTCCAATAGCTTATATTTTTTATTAACTGTAGGCCTATATACATCATATCGCTCGTACATCTCTGGTTATAATACATCAATACGCTGATTTGGATTTAGTACATTATATAACACGTTAGCTTTATAAATTATTCAACACGTTTAATTCATTTCATCTCATTATTAACATTGTAATTTTAGTGTGGTCTTTTGCTTTTAAACTGTTTGTACCCATTGTTTACGCTGACACTTTTACGACCCTCCATTCGTCAGCCAGTCGCGCCCAACTCGTCTGCTAACTTCAGCCAAGTGGTTCAAGGGAGGTCCAGGATGAGATGGAAGGTTATCTTCTTCGCCAGGGACAGGGGCCCGTCAGGCTGATCGAACTTTCCAGAAAGGGGATGCAGAGGTGCCCATCCCCCCCATGGTCCATGTCGCAAAATCCCCCCCAAAAATCGGCATCGATACCTAGGCATACTTAAATTCTTTGGATAGTATAGGAGATATTGTTATCCTCGTAACCAAGTGGAACAATAAAGCATTTCTAATTTTAGATGTTGTATACTTCTAGCATGGTTGGGTGAGCCAAAAAGCTAAGTTAGTAATTTGCACATGCAGACTGTAAATAAAGTAATATCTTGGATATTAAAACAACAGATGGCTATGAGTGATATTGTAACATATTGAAATATTTACTTTACATATGATTTTCTGAACAGTAGTTTTTTTTCTGTGGTCTGTTGATAAAGCAAACAGATTCAATATTTCCTCATTGGTGATTTCTTTTTAAAATGCCACTTTCACAACACCGAATCATCAGGCTAGAGAGCCACTCGTCACCTAAGCTGCTTCGAAGACGATTTTTCACGATTTTCAACCTGCTCATTGTCCTCTCTCATTGTCCTCTCTGCAGAACAGCTTGTCACTGGAAGAGTCAGAAGAATTGTGTAGAGTAAACGGAGGTTTGGCAGCCCTGCGAGATTTAAGAGGCACCTACATAATATATCAGTGGTGGGTTGCAGTCCATCACAAATATATTGAAAATTTATACGTAATGCTTTAAGATCTACATCACCCACGTTACGTATGTTCTGGGTTCATCACGTTAAGCTCTAGGCTGGAATGAAAAAAACTAGGAAATGCACAAAACTTGAGGTCTGGCTGGCTAGTACCTTTTGTAGTTTTCTTTTTGTCCCACATCTACGACCTCAACAAACTTGGGGGCTCGGCGGGAATCGGGTTTGTTGAGCGGGAAAGAATAATATCCGATTGCAATATGAGGATTGCAATCGATGTAATCGATCCTATAATTACGACCTTTTGGTTTTCTTTCTTTTAATTTACTTTTGATTTTCCGATAAGCCGTTATTAGTCGGACTTCTAATTGATGCATTGACTTTAGCCAGTCAACAATTAATTATCGCCAATCATGGTACCATTTAATTTTGAGAGACGACGGTGGGTTTTCACGAAATGCATTTTACCATATGCTGATCACGGAACTCCTGAACATGGTACAATGTTTAGGCCGGGGACACACAAGGCGTTTTTAACGCGCGGTAAAAATGCCGCTTGCCCGTAGTGCATTGATTTACATGGACGCGTTCACACGGGGCGGAAGAAATAACTCGCGATAATATTGCCGCTTGCGGTTGTTTTGCCGCCGCTCGAAAGCGGATTTTTTCCCGCTTTGTTATCACAGTGGTGTATGCAATTAAATGGGAGCGTACACATTTGGCGGATTTTTTACCGCCGCCATGGTCAGACGACACTCTAAACATTGTATTGTGTTGATGACGTCAGGGGTTCTGAGATCGGCATATGGTCAAATGCATTTGGTGAACACCCACCGTCGTATCTCAAAATTAAAATGGTACCATGATTGGCGATATTTTTTCCGTGGCTTTTTTCCCCGCCACGTGTGTACAAACGCTGATTTCGTCGGCGGCGGCGGAAAAATTATCGCGCGATAAAAAAAACGCCGTGTGTCTCCGGCCTTAATGTCTTGCCGTCTGACCATGGCGGCGGTAAAAAAATCCGCCAAATGTGTACGCTACCATTTATTTGCATACACCACTGTGATGACAAAGCGGAAAAAATCCGCTTTCGAGCGGCGGCAAAACGACCGCCAGCGGCAATATTATGGCGCGGTATTTCTTCCACCCCGTGTGAACGCGTCTATTTAAATCAATGCACTACGGGCGAGTGGCATTTTTACCGCGCGTTAAAAAAGCCGTGTGTGTCTCGGGCCGAAGGAAGGTATTGGTGTTGGCGTTGACAAGCGGGAGCCGGGAGTGGAGCGGCGGCGTGGCATAGCGGCGAAACGGCAAACTGCGATCACTGCACCACTATGGGATATTTTACCAGTGTGAGCACAGCCCGACCCGACCGACAGTACGGTAACACGTCAACAACAAGTCGAGTCGTCTAACTTTTGACAATTGAACCTGAACGCATTATTGCTATTTGACCATTACAAATTTTCGAGTCAGATAAAAACTGTGCATATATTTTAAAAATCCCCCCCATTTTCCCGAGTTTTTTTAATCCCCCCAAAAATTTAGTCTGATGTCGCAACTTGCGACATCAAAACATGCTGTGGGCACCCCTGGTACTCTTTGTCGTCCTATACAAAGGGTATTCCCGTTGGAAGTATTGCCAATCAGTACTCCAACCAGTACTTGTTTAACACCAAACAGTGACGAAAATAACAAGGAGGAAGAAGAAAATGAGCTTATACAAGAAGTTACAATCAAGACAAAAAGAGGCAGGATTGTCAAACTTCCTTCAAGATTTCTCTAAACAGAATTGAGAAGTAACATATTACTTCTCAAGGTGGGAGTATGTCTAGAAATATGTGTAATATGAACACCTGATTATTTAAATTATTTAATAATGATTTATAATCAGTTGGTTTTTTGTTTACCTTTTGGATTTTATCTTGTTTTGATGTTGTAGGTAGAATTTGTATTAAATAAAATGTCTTTTTATTTTGTCCAATTTTAACTTCATTCAAATTTAGGTTTAGCCAAAACAATAGTTTTCTGCTCGGAATCATATGAGAGATTTTGCATAAAATTAGTATTTGTTCCTATGGAGTTGGAGTTATGGAGTGAATACAACATAGCAACCGATTCCAACCTCCTCTTAAGATAGCTTATTGAAATTAATAATGTGTCTTTATTGTTTCGACAATAATTTTGTATTGCATGAAAAATATTTT
Organism: Flexamia atlantica; assembly: GCA_035578135.1. Lineage (NCBI taxonomy): Eukaryota > Metazoa > Arthropoda > Insecta > Hemiptera > Cicadellidae > Flexamia > Flexamia atlantica. The sequence continues at coordinate 54,779,732 of JAQJVK010000005.1, read as the reverse complement.
GTAAACATTACCCTAAAATGTAAAAAACTGATTACCTGGACGTAACGGATGAATTTTGACGCTATGCACCCCCCCTATTTATTATTATTTTAATAATTTTCAATAAAGGCTCTTAAACCAACATGGTGTTATGTAGCAGTTATTTTTTTATCGGACTTTTTTTAATTTTAAAATAACAAATCTGAATGTTATGAAACATATACTTAAACATGTATTACAGCTACAGCGCTATTAATTGATATCAAATAAATATAGACGTTCTTCGTTCTACAAGACATGGAAGTTTGAAAACGTCCCGAATCTTAAAAATAAGCCCCACGTGTCAAAATGAAAAGAATGCATCAGAATTATTTTTAAATATAACCTAAGTTATCAAAATATTGCAAATTGAAGCATGAAAGAGGTAATTTTTAATAATTTTATTTGTTATTTAATCAAGCTGAACGCTAATATTTTTAAACAGTATTTTCACTAATACTGTACACAACATTTTATTAGAATATTACATGTTACAGATCAATAAGCATCTTTTGGGTTATATCAACCAATATTAGTGTTATAGATCATATGTTTCTTTGGTTTTATTATTTGTTTTTGTTTATTTAAATTGTTGGAATAAGACACAACTCTAGATCAATGTCAAGTTTTACATAGATCAATTATGTTGAATTAAACCTTATTTTGAGGTCAAACCACTTATTATTTACGTATACTTTTATTTCAATTAATTCAACATTAAAATGGAACAACTCTTAAAGCCTGATAAACTTAATTTAGATCCAAATAGTCCTACTGCATCTCAAGACTGGACCCATTGGCATCGCACGTTTACAAATTTCATTAATGTATCAAAGGTGGAAGATGAAGACATGAAACTAAATCTCTTGACAAATCTAGTTTCATCGAAAGTTTATTTGCATATAAGTGAATGTAAAAAATTTGATGATGCTGTGAATACTCTAAAAAGACTCTATAGTAAACCAGTCAATGAGGTTTTCGCTCGGCATAAACTCTTAACTCGCAAGCAAAATCAAGGCGAAAGCATCGACCAGTTTTTAGAAGAGCTTAGGATACTAAGTAAAGAATGCAATTTCAGTTCCGTCACAGCTGAAGTGAATAGAGATTATTGCATCCGAGATGCTTTTGTAAATGGACTATTATCTCCACAAATAAGACAAAGGCTTTTAGAAAACTCTGAACTACCTCTTAAGAAAGCGTACGAACAAGCTCGGTGTCTAGAAACAGCCCAACTTAATGCTGACATGTACCAAGTTCCTATGTCAATAAACAAAATATCTGAAGAAGTGAAACAAACCGAAGGAAGAGAGGAGTCTCACTTCAATGCTCCTACAACTGCTGCTGCTACTCTCAAATGCATCTTCTGCGGTTACGATCGTCATAAAAGGAATTTATGTCCAGCCAGAAATGCTACGTGCAAAGGTTGTGGTAAGAAAGGACATTTTATCAAGGTATGTCGTAGCACCCTTAAGATAGACCCACACTCCAAACCTGATGTTGCTTCTTGCGCTCTAGGTGTACCAACTCTAAAAGAACATTTAGCGGTTATCCATCCCGGTTTATCAAAAGCAACAGTTCCTGCTTTAGTAAATCATGTACGTGTTACTGCTTTGATCGACACTGGTAGTTCGGCTAGCTTTATAAGCGACACTCTAGTTAAGAGATTAAGATTAAAAGCTTATCCATCTGAAATTGGTCAAGTGACCATGGCTTCCAACTCACATACTTCACAAACCCTGGGTGCTTGTTTAGTACGACTCAAACTACTTGGTAATGTTTACGATGATGTTTCTCTCTCAATCCTTCCTAGTTTATGTACAGATATTATCATTGGTCATGATATACTTTCTCGGCATTCAAAACTAGAAATGCAGCTTGGCGGCTCTGATAAGCCACTTGAAGTTAGTTGTCTGGCCGCAGCCAAGGTTAAACCTGCCTCTTTATTTGCTTATCTTACCCCTGATTGTAAACCTATCTCCATAAAATCTCGTTCCCACTCCGTAGCTGACTCAAAGTTCATCAATGCAGAAATATCCAATCTCTTAAAAGAGGGCGTAATCGAAACTAGCAATTCTCCATGGCGAGCTCAGGTACTAGTCACTTCATCTAACAATCATAAACGTCGAATGGTCATTGATTACTCTCTGACGATAAATAAATTCACTCATTTAGATGCATACCCGCTTCCTAAGATTGAGGAATTGGTCAACAAAGTAGCCAATTATTCTGTGTTCAGTACCATCGACTTAAAAAGCGCGTACCATCAGATACTGATTAGAGATGAAGACAAACACTACACTGCCTTTGAAGCATGTGGTCGTCTCTATCAGTTTAAAAGAATTCCGTTCGGTGTTACTAACGGTGTTGCTGCTTTTCAGAGGGTCATTGACGAAATAATCCAAACGGAAAATCTCGTTGATACCTTTGCATACCTAGACGATGTAACCATCTGCGGTAAATCACAGGAAGAGCATGACAAAAATCTAGACAATTTCATGCGAGCTGTATCCAAGTATGGACTTACTGTAAATAAAAGTAAAAGTTCTTTTTCATTAACTACCATCAATTTATTGGGATATACTATCAGCAATGGTGTCATTAAACCTGACATAGATCGCCTTTTACCTCTGAAAAACCTACCTCTTCCTACTGACACTGCCTCTCTTAGAAGGGCAATTGGAATGTTCTCTCATTTCTCAAGATTCATCCCAAGATTTTCAGAGAAAATCCAGCCTTTGACCAAATGCGGTTTCCCCATGTCCTTAGAAGCTATATCTGTATTCAATGGGTTGAAGAAAGAGATTGAAAACGCAGCCATGTTTCCTATCAGTCCTGATATCCCGTTTACAGTAGAGACTGATGCATCGGAGACAATTATAGCTGCAACTCTGAGTCAGGACGGCCGTCCGGTGGCTTTCTTTTCAAGAGGTCTAAGCCATAGTGAATTAAAACATAGTTCTGTGGAAAAAGAAGCCTATGCTATCATAGAAGCAATTCGGAAATGGCGACAATACTTGCTTGGACGTCACTTTAAACTGATAACTGATCAGAAATCTGTTTCGTTTATGTTCCATTCTAAATTATCTGGTAAAATTAAGAATGAGAAAATTCTCAGATGGCGTCTCGAACTATCATGTTATAGCTATGATATAATATACAGGCCTGGACGAGAGAATTTGGCTGCAGACACTTTAACACGAACTGGAATCTGTAGTTCTCTCTATGACAAACTCAGTCAGCTCAAAGATCTGCACAACATCTTCATGTAGAGTATGTGCTGAAGTGAAACCCAGATTTTGTAAGAACGAAGGAAAGCTCATCAAGTCAACAGCCCCGTTCGAAAGACTAAATATTGATTTCAAAGGGCCTTTACCGACATCGTCAAGAAATCGATACATTCTCATGATTGTAGATGAGTATTCAAGATTTCCATTTGCTTACCCATGCTCTGACCTTTCATCAGAAACTGTTATATCTAAATTGAAACATCTTTTCACAGTATTTGGTATGCCGGCGTACATACATTCTGATCGAGGAACATCGTTTATGTCTCAAGAAATAAAAGAGTACTTGTTCAATAATGGTATTGCCACTAGTCGGACCACACCTTACAACCCTCAAGGCAATGGTCAGGTTGAACGCTACAATGGAATACTGTGGAAAACAATAGAGTTGGCACTCAAGAGCAGAAATTTAGATACTACTAAATGGGAGATGGTATTGGATGAGGCCCTGCATGCTATAAGATCTCTTCTCTGTACCACAATTAATTGCTCCCCTCACGAGAGAATGTTTATACATCCAAGAAGGTCGAGTAATGGAATCTCTACGCCCACATGGCTCATGAAACCAGGTCCAGCTCTCATGAAAAGACATGTTCGACAGTCTAAATATGATCCCCTTGTGGAAGATGTGATATTGTTGGAAGGAAATTCAGACTATGCCCACGTTAGACTACCAGATGGCAGAGAAACGACAATATCAACTAGGCATCTTGCACCAGCTCCTGGACTTCAAGAAAATTTGATAAGAAACTCTCCAGAGAATCATACTTTAGAGTGCTCTGTAGAAAATGTAACCAGTGGTGAAGATCCTCCTGTTCCCAGAAACTCTATTGAAAATGCTCCTCTTTCGAGAAACTCTGTTGATGATAATCAAGCACCTCCTCTTGTGCGACAGAGTTCAAGAACCCGACGACCTCCATCTTACCTGTCGGACTATAGTTTGAAGTAAAAAATAAGCTGGGGAGAATGTTATAGATCATATGTTTCTTTGGTTTTATTATTTGTTTTTGTTTATTTAAATTGTTGGAATAAGACACAACTCTAGATCAATGTCAAGTTTTACATAGATCAATTATGTTGAATTAAACCTTATTTTGAGGTCAAACCACTTATTATTTACGTATACTTTTATTTCAATTAGTTACTCTATGGCAAAACTAAGTCGATTGGGAACAAGTTCGAGTTATGGATCGACTCTTATGGTTGTTCTATTAAAATGAGTCGTTCTTTTCGGAACAGTGCCTTTCGGAGGTATGATCTTCAGAGATATGCCCTTTCGGAATTATGCCTTATAAACACATATTTTGTTTCGGAGATATGCTTTATCGGAGTTATGACTTTCGGAACAATGCAGTGCACTCAGGTGGCGTTACTGTTAACTACTGTCATTGTAATTCTTTTCATTTGTTTTGGTTAAAGTTTATGACGTGGACATGAATTATGTACAAATTTCAAGTATAATGAGTGTTTAAAGACAACCTAGCATTTTTTACGTAGTGCTCGTTGTAGTCTTTAAGGTAATATGTAAAAATCTTTAAGTTTTCGTCAGCTCAGCGGAGTTTATTTCACCCTTAATCTTTAGGATGAATAGAGGTTAGCTTTATTTATGATATTGAAGCAAGTTAAGATTGAAAAATATTGAAGTAACAAAAATCCTATGATAAGAATAAACATCCGGTACTCATCCCTATGATTCAGGGTGTTCAGAATGATGGGTACCTAATTCGTTTGGTTCTAGGCCTAGTGTTTTTTACTGCATTTTGATGATTTATTTCAGTCTTACCCAAATTACTCTAATTATTCTTAATTGCCTTTTGTTGAATTCTTTGGACGAGATCAGTCTGGATATGCATTAGAACTAAGTTAATGATGGGAACATTGACTTCTTTTTGCTGTAAACAAGTGACTAGTTATGAGTCATCACATCAAATATCCACTAGTCTAGTCGTTCTAATTAGTCAATCAGGCAAAAACATCAGTAAAGTTAAGTAAAGTTTTTTACCAGTTGGGTAAAAACAACAAAATATCAACTAGGCCTAGTTAAAACTATCAACCAGAAATATTGAATAGTCGACTAAGTTACCCCATCATTTATCAGAACATTTTATGGCCCCATATACTTAAATGCTGCAGTTCCGTAAGCGGTCTACATTTTAACAATTGAAAATATCGAACTGTCACCAATATATCGATTTATCGAACAAGTCATCTCTTATTATATTATATATCGAATCAGCTTATTTTAGTATCAATGAAATAATCGAGTTCAGTTCCAATTGAAATAAATTTAGCCTACAATGATGATATTCGGTGTTTTACTGTTTCATGTTTGGTTTAAGTTTGTCATTAAAATCAAAACTTAAAACTAATCTAGTAATTAGTTAGTACAGTAATAATTTAACTTCCAATACTATGGTAACTAGGCCTAACTTAAACATAACCAAACTTCACAGAAATCATCATTTTCTGTCAGGGCCATGACAATCGAAAACCAAAAACAAAACCAATTCAAAATGGTGGACGATATGAATGAGGTTTTTGTTGTTAAGTTTTAATTAAATAACGAGAGTTTAAAACATTTTTTATTTTGTTTTATTATAAAGTTTAGTTTTTTAACAACATTTTGTTCTAGTTATAGGGCCTATCGTTTTATCATATTGGATACTGATGTTTTGCTGTGTTTTGTTTTGTTCTTGATGCAATCGAATAATCTTCGTATCGGGGTTTCAGTTCGATATTTTCAATCGTTTAAATGTAGGCTGCTTACGGAACTGCAGCCTACTTGACAAACATGTGTATGAAAATACGTCAAAATCCTTACATTGATATATATATATATCACTGAGTATAAGGACGTGACCAAGGATTCTGCTCATCCTTTGGATCTACTCTGTAAGCATGTTTGCCAAGCTTTTCCATATTCCATTGAAGTTAATAGGTACAGAGATTCGTCAAGTATGATTTAATATGTACAAATCACAAACACACACAGACGCAAAACAAAGCACTTTAGGACCTATGTTTATATAAACTTTTCTTCTTATTTTTACCTGTACTATCATATACTAAAATCTTTTACCATAATTGCCGGACACCCTGTATATTGGGTTGTACCTTGTGTTAAGCAGGCGGATGAAATATGCGTCTAAGCGTTTCTGTAGCTTTGTCAGAGATAAAAGTGAATGATAAAACTACGTAAACTACACAAATTGTTTATCTCCCAATCAGCTTTTCGGTTAAGCATTGTATGACTCCATTGATTGTGACTCCCATGTAAATTTGCTACCTGCCCATATGGAATGTGCACTTTGGGGTACGGGGCATGAATGATGATGGCTATCGCTATCCTTTTTATTGGCTTTTTTCAATCTCACTAAGTATTCTCAATGTTCATGGATTTGATTCATATTTTATTATCCGTCTTATTGAAACTTCCCACCCAACCTAACAGCATTTTAATTTTAAGATATAACGTTAGACAGCCTACATTCTTGTATTCCTAACATTAAAATCCTGGGTTTTAATTAGTTTTAAAAGAGTGAATTTGCCTTAGATTTAAACATTTTCAAACATGATTTATGAATACTAATGTATGTAGTACCACACACAACGAGAGATTAAAAATTCTTTTTTGTTGATACAGACAGGATGAGGCGTGCCCACGCTGGAAACTACTACGACCCGCTGCCAACGCAGTATGATGGAGACGCGTTGGAGGAATCAAACGAGCAGATGACGTCGGAGCTGAAAGACAAGATCTCCGCACTCAAGTCCCTCTCCATCGACATTGGCAACGAGGTCAAATACCAAGACAAACTTCTGCGTGACCTGGACACAGACTTTGAGAGGACTGGGGGATTCCTAGGAAACACTATGAACAGAGTTGTGCGACTCGCCAAGGGTGGCCACAATTATTATATATTTTATCTTTTTCTGTTTTCCATTGTTGTATTTTTCATTCTTTATATTGTACTTAAATTTAGGTGAGAATAGAGCAGTTTACATGATGGTGAAAGTTTTTAATCAATTGTATTTATATTTATGATGAATGAAAATTTGAAACTCACCCTGCTTGTATTTTTTGTGTGTAAATAGCTGTAATAAAATCACTACTATTTAAAATTTTGTTTGATTTATTTTGGGCCCTTTTTCATTAACACTTGTAACAAGAGTGAAAAGTGGGTCATATTCAAAGCCATATGTTTGAAGTGTAAGATAAATCTCACACTTCACATGGTCGAGAATATGCAGGCAACTTTAACTCGTGTTTTGAATGCTATTTTCGCTTCACAGCAGATGAAACCATAACAAATATTTGTTTGTTTGTATAAAAAAAAAGATAGTTAAGCGTCACATTGGTCAATTAGGAGGGCAAATTAGACTCTACCGTCAACTCTGCCAATGTAAACCGGTCTTGTCAAATGGCTGGGTGAGTCGAGTGGCGGGCAAGTTGACAATTCTTAAGTGTAGGAATCAGCTGATCCTAGCAACTGGGCCGAGTTGACTTGGCCAAGTTAACTCGACCAATATGACACAGCCTTTAACATTACTTTTGCATCGTAAACATTGTTTTTGAGTAGTAAACAATGTAATGATGAATTTTTGTAGGTGATAAACGCATAATAAAAACAGGTAATTTCATAGTAGTGAAGCAAAAGTTCTTTTCTCTTTTTAATCTCTATAGGTTTAGTTACATTTTTATTATCAAGTCAACATAATCAGTTTTAAATTTTCCAATGTAAAGCTAATGGATAATTTTACAAGGTTAAAATGTTACTATTTTAAAAATTACGCAATTAAAGGTGCTTGACCAAGATGTAGGAAACCAAGTTTTTTTCTTTTTGATGAACTAACAAAGTGAAGTTAATCAATGTATTAACGGACTAAAAGATTCGCTGTGTGTGAGCGTACAGAAGGTGATTACTCAAAAACGGTTGCACTGTTCTTTATAAAATTTTAAACAGAAGCTTATCAGTTCACCAGAAACATGCCATTAAATTATGAAGCAAATCCCCTGAACAGTCTTTTGGCAATTCAATTTTAAAAACTGTAAAAAACCATTAAATTAATGTTGGAGAAAAATTGAGTTTGCTAAACTGTTGGAAACAAATCAGATGATTAAAAAAAAACAAAAAAACTCCCGATTAAATATGTGACTTCCGAAAAAGGTTCATCACATGCTGTTTGGTGAATGATTCTTCATTCTTTTTCAATCTTTTCAACTCTAGACGAGACATCGGTTACCTCACACGGCTCTTCAATGCAAACAGTAGTGTAATTTTCTTAAAGCAAACAGTGCTACCATAAACCTAACACAGTCCCCAATTAATATCCACAAGTTATAAACCTAACACAGTCCCCAATTAATATCCACAAGTTAACTTTTTTCACCCGAAGAAGGTGAATGATAACACACTTCTCTTTCAGCAGGATTGTTTACTGTGGCGGTGTAGCTGGCGGGACTGCAGCTAGAGGCAGCCATTTTGTTTTTGAGTTAAAGCTTAATACAGCCTTCAAGGACCTTCACGAGAAACTGACAGGCTTTTAATGAGTCTATCTGACCAATAACAACACCAAAACACCCCTAACCCTCCCTTCTCTATCCCTAAATGGCACTTCCTTAAAAGACACACCTCGTATGTTTTTACCAATGAAGAGAAAATTATATTCATATTAGCTGCATTGTCAGTAACATGATACATGAAAATGACAGCTAGGACCCCAGTTACTCTCAGAAAATTTTGAGTTAGTTGGAAGACCTTGAGATTAAGAAGTCAGCTTTCATAAATTGAAGTTGCAAATTAATGGTTTTGAAAAAATGTTCTCATTAATCTACTGATTTTTTTCTCTGGTTAAGAATCCAATACAAAAAGGGTGTTCTTATTTAGGATCCAAAATTTAAAACGGGACATGGCACATGATCAATTTATTTTCAAATTTTATAAAACAATATTTCTTTATCGATTCCCACTTGATTAGATTAGCATTAGACTTGCTATTGTAGTTGGCTTATACTTTCTAAACACCGCTGTCACAGTGAATCGTTTTATCTGACATCAGACAACAGCCTTACTACTGCTTGAATGCCAGACTGAAGGGGTATAACGGGGATCAAAGTTTTTTTCGGGGGGGGGGGGGGGGTGGGTGGGTTTAGCCAAGGGCGGCGGGCGAATTTCCACCTCGGCAAAAGTGGTGACCTTTTTTTTAGTTGCGTGTGCGCTTTCCGGCGCCTTTATCGTCATTTTGGCCCCTTTTCCCCTGTTTCCGGGCCCCTCTGCGTTTCCTCGGAAGCCTTTGGGGGGGGGGGTTTACTACGTTTTTAATGCTATTCCTACAATTTCGGGGGGGGGGGGGGGGTTCTGACCCACTAACCCCCCCCATTGGCTACGGCCTTGTACTTATCCATTAAGGAAAAACTGCAGCTAAAAAAAGTTGACTCACATCTAAGTTTTCAAACTAATTAGCACAGTCGTGTCTCATATTTGGTGTTCTTAAAAAATTAATGTCAATATAAACCTTAATAGAAAAATAACATTCACATCAATAAAATTAAGGTACCTAAAAGAAATAAAAATAGCTGAGTTGTTGAGTTTATCAATATCCACACACGTCAAATTCCTTTTTCTGACCCGTGGATGAATTACTTAACAGAACTAGTAATCCGTGCTAGCTGGCTTTCAGCAGTGGTAAAGTTAGATTCAAGAGCTTCAAGGTCACGATATGCTCAAATAATGTGGTTTATGATCTTGTACTAGCATCTGACGGAGCCCGTCACTGAAGGAACTATGATCTGAATGCTTAAATATTCCATTCTAAGCGTTCGCATCACTGCCTGTCATTTAAACATGAAATAATCACATTTCTATGATTATATAACTCACATTTCTCCTAAAGCATATGATTACATTATGAAATTAATCAAACTAGTTTCATACAATAATAAAAAAATATGGTGCTGAGTGATAAGTTCAGCTAAGAGCAGACTACAGAAAAAACATATGTTGCAATGAATCTGACTTATTTGCGACACTGAAGCTTCTATTGGATCTAATTTTACCATAGTGACAAGTTTGGACTTGAAGGTTTCTCAAAGCATAAATTAAAACCGAACAAGTAAATATATTTCCTAATAACATAGAGCTGGTAATTTTTTTTTTAAAGGTTGTTTAGAAATATACTGTATTTATTAAGTTTCTCCTTCATAGTAAAGTTAAAATATGTTACAAAACTAAATATGAAAAATTTAAATATAGTTTTGCAATGAAAATTACTGAGAGTAAAATGAATAACTGACTGGATGCTTTAATCCTACTAAATTATGATAGTTGACAAACTTAATTTATAGCTCTAATGATAGGCTGAAATGTGTGGACAGTTTTAAAGAAATAAAAAACAGACCATGAAGCAGACCAAACATCTTATAATAGCAGTCTTCATCATCAAACATTCATTGTACGGTGACTATTTACAGACTAGTTGGCATAATTTTTACAACGGGCAGCGAAGTGGTAGCAGTGGTGTCCTCTTGGTCTTCACGAGAAAGGCGATTTTGGCTTCCAAGGGAATTTTGCTGACCCTTTTTTCCTCTCTTGTTCCTTTTCCATTTCCTCCTAAAACAGTAAAACAGTACAGTTTTCTTGCAGAGTTACAAACTTGCCTAATGCCCCACACTTATGATTTGGGTACATGAAATATTAACAGGTCACAAATGTAACTAACGAGTAAAACCCCAGTTACATAAAATTGTGAACAAACACTTGTAAAATAATATTGATATTAGGGCCTACCAATTAAAAATTTTTATTTTTTCTGAATAAAATTATTTGGCTATAAATGTTGTAATTTTAGTCAACAAAGCAGTCAGTGTTACGCGGTAGAGGTATGTGAATATCTGAAAAGTTGTTCGGATAGGATAAATCAAACTGATCTGAACACTTGATCCAGTAAGGTTGATCCCTGATCCGCCTAATTAAGATAAGATTATTTTGTGAAACTTAAGATGAATTTGACAAAATTATTAACATGAGAACACAAAACCAACCAACCCCATGAAATTTAGTTTGCCATCTGTTCTTAGAATACCTTATGTAATTTATTACTATTCTTATTATTTTGATTTAGTAGGTTATTTTAGTCACTAGGATCATGGCTTAGTTGCTGAAACAGGCGTTAGTGTCAAAATATAATGAATTTAGGGTACTTTGGCACCCCAATGAAAGAATGGTGCCCTAAAACGAAAAGTTATGATGATCTCAGGCCTATTAATAGCTTATTCCCTCTAGGGCGATTTCACTAAATGAATAGTTACCATGAGCATTCGCTGTTTTTGTTTGAACGTCTCCAGCGGGTTGTCGAACTGGCTGTAGTGGACTAACACTTCCCGAACATCGTCCACCTGGTTGGTAGCGATGGCTGCGACACAATGAGAATAACTATAACACGCTGTTTGGCCTCTATAATTATAACTTAAGACTTTTCTTGTGACAGACAGAAATTAGTATTCCTTATACTAAGCTGATTCACAGCTCCTGCACTCTATTGTAAATCAGACACACCTGTCTTACACAAAATTAAATGTTAAAAAATTCTGTAATTGTCTTTTGTTTTCCTTCCTAAAACAGCCTATCAAGGCCTTTACTTGAACAGCATTTAACATAAGAATGCTAAAGCAGTCACATCAATGTATTTGCAGCTGACACGACATGGCTCATGGTGCAAGTATATTCTCGCCAGAACAGGGCGACAACTGGCATGTATGAGAGTATGGTCACCAATGTCAGCAAGCCACAATCTACAGCACCTCGCACTCACCTTGTCCCGGCAAGAGTAACTTACGCAGAGTATACACTTGCTACATAACAGAATGAAATTGTTATTCACTACAAAACATTAAAACAACAATTGACAAGACATGAATGGATGGAAAGAAACCAAACTCAAATCGAAATTCAGTACTGTGCAGAAGTCGGCCGATGATGCATTTAGTGCAGCACTGGATTACCAAGTGTGTTAGACTATCAAGTATCATGTTATGAAGGGTCAACAGTCTAAATAAACTATTTCATTTTAAAATAATGTGATCTTAAGGTTTCTATTGATGCTATTTTTATTACAGCTGACTGCAGCTCTCTTTACTGGTTATTTGCATTAAATACCTGCTTTTGATACATGTTCATGAAATAGAAGCTAATCATCAAAGCAAGAAATGAAAACAATTCTTCTTAAACACAAAATACCAAACTTCTTCCCAATGTAGGGCAGAGCCAAGGCCGGGATCATTAAAAAAAAAGCCGGGGTGGACATTAAAATACAGGCCGGGGTCACCTCTCCCACTCCTTAGTGCTACGTCACAACATCGGCCGTTAGAAGAGACAACTAAAATCATTCCCATATCGTAAACATTTACCAAGAAACTATGACATTTTTAGCATCAAAATCAAAACAATGAGTCATAACTATCAAATTTTGGATGAATCACCTATTCATCCCCTCATATTGAGTAGGATTGGCTCTGTGTGGGGGGGGGGGGGGTTATTTGGAGATGGGAAGGGAATGTTATCTTGCCCTGGGCCTCACACTCGCTAAGGCCGACACTGAAAAAATGGCGTTTTTTTGTTTTCTGAGCTAAATATCTTAAAAACCGTAATTTTTAGAGAAAGTATACATGAGAGGAAAAAATAGCGGAGTTTCATCCACTTAATGTTTAGGTTAAGATTATGATGATTGGACTAATAATAAGAGATAACTATAGTTAATAGCTATAGTTATCGTCTGTTTACATAAATTTAGTAAAAATATATGGTGACGAATGAAGTCCTCTTGCTAGGCCTAACTAAATAAATTAACTTATACCAACTTAATCAAACCATTTCAGCAACCCAAATAAAATCTAAATAAATCTATATAATTAATACGCCAACATGAAATTTGTCTTATGAACTCCTCCATCATTTCTTAACCGATTTTGATCATTGACGGCTCATTGGAAAGAGCGTGTCGCGTAGATTTGCAAACTGGCCTTACATTTTTGAAAAAGTCCCTTGGGCTCTGCCCCATTGGCTTTTAACCCTTTCGGTCCCAGCGTCCATGATCATGGACACACATTTTAGACAATTATTTAAAATACTTTCTATCAGTTTACATCGTTCCAGTCCATTTGTCCTGGTTCATGGACTCTTTAAGAAGGGAATTTTTGCTTTTCATCAGATTTTAGGTTGGCTATCCTGATATCATATGTTGTTTGTGAGAGCATGTCTGACCATCAGTGCAACAGAGCTCGCAAGCTCTTTTTTATTACTTATTTGGCAATACCCTACAAAAGTTAACGTTATAAAAATGTAACAATAGTAATCTAAGAGGATCAAATTAACTTCATATGCATTAGTTATGGAATGTCATTCATTATTTTTGATGCCACAATTACTTACACTTATGTGTCCCAGAACGTGGACAATGTGACTCAACAGGTTCTTGGTGCTCATCTAACCTAAAAAATCACTGTCCAAGTTCATGGACAAAATTGTACTGAGCAGTGAGTGGGTGTTCTGTTACTGTAAAATATATTTACAGTATATAAGTAATATTAAACCATAATTTTTCTACTATATTGTTGTTTTTATTTATTTTAGGTCCTAGACAAGGGCAAAATTAAAAAAAATTTGTTTTATTTGTATTTAATTGCTAAATTTTGGATAAAAAAATCATCCCAGTCATTTGGTCCATTTTCATGGACAGTTTATATTTTTTATATAAATAATTTACCAAAGAGGTAACAAAGCTTTTGTTTATTTTTCTTATATGTTTAGAAGGTAAAAAATATTTTCTTTTTTCCTATTATATTTTGTGCTTAGGGTAAGTCTGATTTTTAGTGCGCAAAGTGTGGGCTTGTCGAAAGACAAGGCCCTTTTTAAGATAACCATAAGAAATATTGTAACAAATAGGCTCCAAAATATATCTTTAAGGTTATTAGATGTTTTTATTCTCAATAAAACAAATTTTTTCAAGTTTTATACGATCTTTATTTTTTATTTTTGACTAAAAAAAATTTCATCCAGTCACTTTGTCCATAATCAAGGACAATTTAAATTTTTTAAATAAATAATGATAAAAATTATTAAAAATTATTTTTGGCCTTCCTAGACACTAATTAAACAAAATACAAAAGGAAAGATTTTTTGTTTCATTTTTGAAGTGCTGGGACCGAAAGGGTTAAAGTTCCCATGTTATCCTTATGAAGAACATAATTGTTTACATTTTGATCAGCTGGATAATTTAATTGCTGTTATTTTTTAATTTGTGTAAACATAACCCTCAAGACGGATCGTGTTAGCATGATTGTGTTTTAAATTTGTCGCCATTTGAATTATCGCTCTGCTAGAGTAGCGCACGATTCCGTGCGCTCGGATCCACTAGTCTAGTATTTGTTTTGCTAAACATTAAAATAATTTAGGAGCGTTTTGAAATTAATAATGTTGCTGTATAAAAAATGCTTACTTCTGAGAAAGGCAGCGAGATCTAACAGTGCCGTGTCATCATCGTTACCCTTCCATTGAGGTATGAGAAACGTGTTTGCTCTATGCAGCTTTACAGAGTTGGGATTCCAATCCACCACAATTACCTGTACAATTGCAGATGTAAGTTAGTTGGGAGGTAAAAATAATCAACAGTTAATCATAATATATAATATTACATTCATATGTTATAAAAACAGGGTACACTGATATTTATTCATAAAATTATATATATATATATGTAAAAATCAAGTCCCAAGCGGCGGCCGCACATGGACGGATCTGCATTTGATTTGGCGGCCGGACCTAACTGGCGGCCGTATATGGCCGCCAAATCGCCAAACCCTTGTTTCTTGATCATTTATGACGAAAACTAAAAGAAAAACAAATTTTATGTGGCGGCCAAATGACGGCGTATATTATGATTTTCGTATATAGTTAGTTTACCATTTTTCCGCTTGGATTGCCGCAGTCGCATTCGTATATTTCGCGCCCGTATATGGTCTACAGAAAATTGATTTGAACTAGCGGCCACCTGGGCTATGACAGTTTCAATCTAAGAGAGATCTTTCTCAGGCGATGGAAATCAAATTTCATTTCAGTGGAAGTCGTCAAGAAGCATTAAAAACCATCATGACACATACCCACGTAACACAAATGGACAGACGCACACAACGAACAAGCATAACTTTTTATAAAAATTCCGGTACCGGGAAACACGTACGATGCGTACGGAGGGCTACTCTAGACTCTATTACGCAATAAATTGTCAATGTAGAGAAGTACCATTAGGCGTAAAACTACACTTATCACTTCTTCAGATGCTATTCAACAATTACACCCGTCAACAGGCAGCCGTAACGCAATGGATATAGCAGTCTTCACCTGAACATACGAGTCAAGAAACATCGGGTGTGATTAGGACTTGGATGGGTGACCGCTAGAATAATCCAGACATTTTTTACTGATTTTAAATAAAAATACCGGTAAATGCAGAGACTAGACAAGTCAGTGCATAGAAATCGGTTGTATTTTACATAAATAGGAATTTACATTCTGTGATAAACTGTGGTAAAGGCAAAATGAATCGCAGTATATTCTGAGAAAAGTCTCTGCAATTACGAGAGCCAACTCTGATCGGCAGGACTTACAACCGACAGTAATGACGTCATAGCCAGTGACGTCATAACTATGTAGATAAACTAAGTCCTGATTTTCCTTGTGGCGGCCTCACTGCCGGAGCATTGAGCCGGGTCCAGTTTGCAGTGGGTAACCCGCACACCCTTATTTACGTGTATTTTCCACGTATTTCAGGACAAAATTTTTCTCAGTGTAATAAGTCTATCTATAGACACAGTCATTCTCAATTATGTTTTAATAGTTTTAAATGCGAAAACTACGTTCTGGCCTCTCTACAGTTAGGCCGTAGAACGCATTCTACGAAAATGCTTATTTCCGTTAATATCGATCGAATATTGACATTTTTGCATATTCTTTTTAAGCTCGTTCTGCCTGACAATAATTAGAGACCCATTGTAACTTATTTCCTTAAAAAAAATATTTTTTGTTTTTACAACTTTTTATTGTTTTCCACCGTTTTCCATCAGTAAAACTATCATTTCTGAAAATAGAGCATTATTTCCAACATATTTACACAATTTACTTGGTGTCAATAAATTATTTAATCTAAATCATTTAATCACGTGTTGTTCCTGTATTTGATTACATTTATTTTGAACGAGCATTAAATTTTAAGCTCTTTAAAATATGATAAAAACTAATTTTGATCCCTTTCAGCTCCTCTAAGCCTAATCCCAGTTAAACCACGACCACGGCCTTGAAAATCCGGCAAGATTGGTAAAGTTTCAGGCCCCGACCTCGACTCAACCTACCTGATCCAATAAAGCATACGTAACAGAATTTTAATAGGAGAAAATTACTAACTCTTAAGGAACATGTCGGCCTTAGTCAGTAACAAGACTACAAGATCGTGCCACAATCATCCTTTACTCATCTGTCATTCATACTTGGCTTAAAATACCTACATGGTAGGTCACCAATTCACCATTTCAAAGTAATGTATCTAATATATCTAATGTTGTAATAAGTAGATAAATGAAACTTAGGTTATATTCTATTATTTACATGCAATTTAGGCAAATGAACTTAGGAGCAGTAACGGTAAGTTGGTAATTAAATAAATTTAACAATCTTTTGACAATTCATACCGTAAAAACAAAAAGAAAAAGGAACTGACGCTTCAGGCTACAGCCTCAAACTCTACCTATAGCGCTTTTTGCAGATTTGTAGACCTCACTTTGGGTTCAGTGCCCCATAAATCTGGCAACATCGCTGGCGGCGGAATAGGACCGACGCGCCAAATAGCACGATTTTTGAATGCTGCTAAATAGCACCGATTTTGCAGTGATTGGATAGAGTGAAAAAATCAAGAAAAAAATAGCTTACATATTTCTTGGTAGTCGTATTAACATATTTAGAGAAAACAATTTGTATATACTCAAATATTATAGATAGCCGCCGAATAGCGCGTTTATAGACGGGTGTCGGAATAGATACAAAGATTTATATATATATATATATATAAGAGAGTTGAGTGTTGATATATTTAGTATATTTCGTGGTACATAAAAAAATACATGTAGTAGACACTTGACTTAATCTTAATGTCAAATCAAAGCCTGAAATCTCGTAATGTGCACTGTGATGGTTTGGCTTCGATACATTATTTTAGGGCTTAGGCACATGATCGTCCAAAAAACACCAATGTCAAGGATTTTGGAAGTGCTTCAGGTTTTATTTGTGTATATCAAAACGTATGGCGTAATTTGGAATAGTACAATGGTTACCAACAAAATGCAGCATCTACAATTATTTTTGTACAACAGGTGATATGGCAAACAGTTTTTATTTACTTTTTTAATAATTTAATAAATGATTACTGTTAGGTTATCATTAATAGAAGCCTCTGGATCGTTAAACATCATTACAGTTCAACTCGGATTATCTGTTGCCCACATTATCTGGATCCCGGATTATCCGGCCCAGTCTATATCCGAGAAGTTAACACTTCAAGACGTTTTGACGTACGTGATACGCAGTAAGACGTTTCTGCCCGCTGCTGCGCTGTTCCATCCAATGCTAATACCTATCGGGGAAATCCGAAAACATCAGGCCTAGTAGTTCACTGGTTTGCTACTAGGGTCGACTGTAGGCTTTATGAGCCAATCGTTCACCTGGCCGACAGTGGTGTCGTAGCTCTTTCGGTTAAGGTGCTGTACTCACGAGTATAGCGTTGAAGCCATTCTGAGATGTGTGGGTTTAAATCCCAACCACACGCAATCCCTATTAGGCTTGCAAATGTGTGGTAAAGTTGGTGGGAGGGCCCACCTAAAATAAACGGTGACCGGCTTGGGTGGAAGTTGATGGCATTTGTACGTTTAATAGAGATTGCAGTGGACACTCTGCTTTGCTTCTTTTTATCCTTGTATAGAGGAGGACATTTTTTTATTTTTTATCAATTAATATAGCATATTGTCAATACATATGGACAATCAAAAAGGTCATAAACAAAATATTAGACCAAATACAGAATACCCCCGTTGCAGCAGACCTGCATACTCAGCTAATTTCAAATGCAAAACAATATATTTTAATCCAACATAATGAGATTTGACATGTTTTTGTAAGCTCCATAAGAATAACATGAGGAATGAGTATGCAGGTTTGCTGCTACGAGTATATTAAAACTGGGTGGTTTTAATTCATTTTTTAGTAGATCTGAACTAGAAGCCATTTACCAAGTTTTAACAAGATATGTTGAGAAATAAGCGAGATATAGAATTTTACCTATTTCCCATAAGGTTAACATTGAGACAACGTACTGTGTTTACCACTTTCAATATCTCGGTAACCAATGGACATAGAGCAGTGATTAAAAATACTAGATTGTTTCTTTTTTGAGCTGAATTCAATGGTGCTAACGAAAATTTGATAAATTTTATTTTTCTATGTGAAAAACTCGAGAAACCCCCCTTTACCCCCCCTTCCGGTAGTCCGATCGGGCTGATTCCGAACTCGTCCGAGTGATTACCACTTTACACGTCTGTACCAAATTTCATTAAGATCGGATCATATTTACGGCCGCTATCGTGTTAACAGTATATATACAAGCGGCTTGAAGGGGCTAAAAAAGCCCCTAATACGGGAAAATTCAAACAGTCCTTATTTACTATAATAAAAAATACCTTCATAGCAAACTGGCTTTTAGCTGCCATAATATGTTAATATCAAGCACATGGTTTCCGATCAAGTATCAGCATCACATGTTTTATGTAACAACATGTTTATGTAAACAAAGCAGACTTTTTTATATCCCAATGCTTTTTAAATGGCAGCTATTTTACGTTATTTCTCGTTTTCTGCTGAATTTCAAGCAATTTCATTATTTTTCCTGCCATCACGGAATTGAGCCCTCTCCCATCTTTCTACGACTTGCCTAACGCCCACAATCTTGACGCAAAGAATCGCCTTACGAAATTAAATATATAAATTCAAACAAATGGTGTTTTTGCCTCTGGGGACCCCAAAATGAAAAGTTAACATGGTCTCGGACTTAGGGATTACCATGAATACTACCGTAATAGCTTATTCCTTTAAGGAAATTCGGTAAAATAAACGTATTACAATTAAAAATTGAGAAAAATAAAAAAATTGGCATGTGAAAGGGTTAACAAATTTTAATCCCAGCAAATCATGATTTTAGCGAGTTTATGGGTGAGAAATGCACCTTCTAAAAGTAAAATGCAAATGTAATACATTACTGTATGCATCTGGAATCTCAATAATTGAAGGAATCACATTGCCTAAACAAGACATTACAGCAGTGTTTCTCAACCAGTGGTACGCGAAGACCTTACAGGTGGTACGCAAGAGATTGAAGAAGTAGTATAGAATAAAATACTAGGTTTACGAACGAACGCTGTCCCGTCAAACAGTAAAGTCGCACTTAATGCCTTAACTTTATTGACTTGTTGAGTATCTGATTTAGTCATAACATGCCAATTTTGTACCGTGTTTTAGGAACTATTGTTACTGTTTCATTATAAGAGTAATTCTTTTTACAAAACATTTTGGCATTAAAAGTGTTCTTTCCATTGGTATTGGTATTGGTATTTGATACAGATCTCTGGGATAGCCCAGCTAAGTACCATTGAATGGGGGAGGGAGGGAGATTAGGAAAAGAGTGATGTAGGACCTAGTAAGTCCATACATCAGGGAGAGGTTGGGGTGAGAAAGGTATATTGTGCTGGTTCAGAAAAGGTTGACCTTGAGTTTTCTGTCTGCTCAAACCCTTCACCAAGCCCTAGAGCAGATGTTAAGTTTTTTTTTCACTCTTTGAAGTGTTGTCAGTCATGCACCAAACAGTGGCCCATTGTTAGTTGGATGCACATTGAGCAACCTGTTTTTGTTTTTTTTTTAAGCCAAGCAATCGTGCGAGCGTGTGGGCATGCATTGGGGTTGTTCAGTGTTTGGGTTCGTGTGTGTGGGTCAGTGTATGTGTTTTGTTGTTTGTCAGTTTGGAGTTGATCTTTTCAATTGTTGGTCCTGGGTGTCAGATGTGAATGTGATTTGTTTGTGGTTGGCTGGTGCTGTTGTGGCATGTCGAGGTGGTGGCTGTTTTATTGTTGAGAGTCGTAGTCAGAAGTTGGTTGGTCAGGCGGTTCGAAGACTTGGTTGGACCACCAGTTGTTTGCTGTGTTTGTTCCTGAAATCACGGTTTGGTCATGTGTTGTTCTGGTTTCCCCCCATGTTTTGAGAGTGAAGGAAGTTTGTAAAGACATGATGTGTTAGTAGGACACCCAAAGGTCACATATAGTTGACAGAAGAGTTTCTGATCCCTGAGCCAACATTTACTATTTCTAAATACTTATGTGTGGGCGGTGTTTTGTGGGGGAGAGTTTTTGTGATCTTTGTGCTTTGTCGCTTTCGTGTTTCTGGTGCGGTACATTTCACTGGGCATGTTTGGTGCAGCAGCGCCGTCGGACCAGGACGGCAACCCGAGACTCCATCAATATCGGCACATGGAACAGATAAAAGACAGGTATTAGACATCTGAAATGGTGAGATTTTGGCACCGCCTCTGGCTAGGCACCTGGCTGTGCAATGGTGCCATACCCAGCCCCGGGTGAGTGCGCCACTACTCGGAACCAGCGGTGCCGGGGGGCCAAGTGTTCTTTCCATTAAAAAAAAAATACTACTAGTTTTGCAGTATTAATTTGTGGTATAGGACTACTACAGTTTTTAGTTGTTCGATTTACTTAACGAAACATATTTTTTGTTTTGAACACACACACACAGTCTAATTAAGTCGATCTGTTGTATTTTTTAAAGTATAAGATCATTAGTGGAAATACAGTATACTTTGAATTGTTTATTTATCTTAAATTTTCAATAGAAAATAGCGAATATGTGAAGTTCCAAATAACAGACAAAGATTATTTTTCTCCGTAGGCCCCCTATATACCTAAGGCTTTTTTTCACGTTACGAAATTCAAATTCAAATTCATTCGGTTTTTTCGCCAAACTGACTATAAAATTATTAAGCAGAGATGAGGTGAACATACAATTTTTCAAAATGTCATAATCAAAATACGATCTAAAAATGTACATTGGCAAGTATAATAAAATAAATTTAAGGGTCAAAAACAAAACCACCAAAGGGTAACCATATGCAGTTTTGGAGGGGGTAACCATATCCCTCAGTGGTGTGGGGAGGGGGGGGTCCTTGCTTTGGTACGCCAAAATATTGAACACCCCCGTTGCAGCAGACCTGCATACTCAGCGAATTTCAAATGCCAAAAAATACTTCCAACCTACAACTCAGCCTTTTTGGTTTGTAAATATAAATAAATAAATAAATATCTTTAATTATAAGTACAGGTAGGTGACTCTTATATTTTCTTCTTAATTCTAATTAATTATTATTGTTCAAGATGGCGTCATTATAATTAGTGTGATACTAGCCTATTTAATATTTAAATTTGAAATAAAAGAATGGTAATCTGTTACAAAACTATTATTTATTCAACAATAACAATAAATATGAATATCAAAATTGAACTCTAGGGGGACGTACAAGGATTATTACAGTGGATGGGGTTAGATAAAATTACTTATGCTAATTGGATTAATATGGTACAATTTAAGGGCATTAGCTCAGTTCTTGAGAAGCATGATCTCTTCACATAGGGTTCTGGGAATCGTGCGGGCATGACATTGAAAAATTAATTTGTTTGAATATCACAATCATAAATACTTTTAAATAGAATAAATAATTTTGATAATAATATAAATTGCCAATTCTGATCTCTTTTTATATTTAATTAAATCAAGTCTTTGTTTGAAAGTCTGTTCCTCTTCAACAATGGTTGGTGAAGTAAATTTTGGATTGGTCTTACCAAGAGTTTATCTCTTCACCCTGATCTTTTCTTCAGATAGATAAATTTGGCCACTAAAAGGGGAATCAACTAAGATCAGGTTTACCGCTGGCTAACCAAAAAAAAAATCTACTAATTAAGGGGGATGAAATTTAAAATTGGAACGAGGTCCAGGTACAATGAAGTTAACACTTGGCCATCTCTCTCTGGAATAGAAGCTGGAGTCCTTTACAATGGTTCCACTTTTCACTTTAACAATGTAACACATGGTTCACTAACTTGGTCTTTGGTAAACACTTCACTGAATTATTAGAGATCAAATTTTGAAAAACATGCTATATAAAATAGATAATTTGAGATAGCGTTCCCTGACCCATAAATATAAATTATATTAAATTATGAATACAGCTGATCTAACTTAACTTATCTAAAATTTTTATGGTAGATGGTAATAAATTAATGAATGATTTTAGGAAAATAACATTATCAAATAATTTATATTAACTGAGTGATATACTAGGTTGACATATTATATACAAATAATTATTAAGCTGTGTGTTTGTTTATTTATATGGGTGTTCATTTATGAAATTTAAATGTAAATGTTTGTGAACTATTACAATATCCCCTCAGAGTTGAATTAATTTAAAGAATTGAAATTAATGAAAACTCGATAATAATAGGAACAAATATTTACAAAACTATACTAAATGATAAAATATTTATTTATAATTTAAAATGATGATTTCTTAAAACTAAATGGATTATATGACCTAATATTTACAATCATAACTTCAGGTCCTAATACTGTCCACGCGCACTTCACTTATTTCAAATTTTGTTTCACTGTTCAACATTTATTACACTATTGTTTATATTTACTGGAGTCTTTTATCCCCTCAATCCATAAATAAACAAATTAATCTACAACTTTTAATTAGTTGTCCGTGTATTGTCCAAATGTTTATATAACTGTTAATAACACTATTTACACTGTATTTATTGTTGATCTCGGTTTGGCGTTATATATTTTCTAAGAGCAGTTACATGGTAGGGTCCAAACTCTTGTTCTTCATTTAACTTTTGTACAAAATAAGTCGAATGTCCCAGGATACTTGAGATGCGGTACGGTCCTTCGTATATGGCGAATAGTTTGGCTGTTTCTCCAAATGCTGCATTTGATAGTTGATGATTTTTGACCAATACCAAATCGTTTAAATTGAATAATGTTGGTAATACACCGCGGTTAGCTCTTCTTGCTCGTGTTCCCTTCTTTTCTCGGATCCGTTGGGAGGCGAGGAATATCTTCTGTTCTAGTGGGACATCTTCTGAAAATGGGTTTTCCACATATCGTTCCCAGAACCTGAAATCTTTTCTTCCTAACTGTAGTTCATTCGGACTGAATCCTGTAGTTTCGTGAGGAATTTCGTTCAAGTATTCATTAATTTCTGTTATACACTGAGCCCATTTTCTGTGTTGTCTTGAGCAGTATGTTCTTAAGCAGCGCTTCACTTCTTTAATAGGTCTTTCGGCCATATTAAATTGGGGATGGTACACAGGGTTAAATATTGGAATAATATTGTTTTCTTCTAACTTTCTTATCCATTTGTGGCTCTTAAATTGCGTACCGTTATCACTTTGGATCCTCTGGGGTATTCCATGTTCTATAAGTGTTGGTTAAACAATTTATTTAGTATGGTTTGTGTGGTGGCACGCTGCATTGGGTATAATTTGATAAATTTAGTGAAAATGTCCAGGACAATTAACATGAATTTCACATTTCCTCGGCCAGGCGGCAAAGGACCTATAATGTCGATAGCTAACTGTTCGTTCTTCTGATTACAACTGATACCTTGAGCGAAACCTCTTGGTGGATGAGTATCATTTTTGCACCGTTGGCACGAGTCACAGGATGCCAGGTATTGCCGGATTCTTCGATTCATGTTCTTGAAAATGAAACATTCTCTGAGTAAATCAAAACATTTCTTAGACCCGCAATGGAGGTAGTAGCAATGACACTCCCAAATAAGGCGATTTATGATGGTTTCTGGTACTACTATGAGCCATTTATTAAGGTGTTTTTGGTATAGTATTTCCTGGTGTAATTTATATGATTGTTTGATTTTTGTGTGTTCAGGTGTATCTTGGGGTATTAATAGTATTTGACGAATCTCCTGAAGGCGGGGATCTTGTGACTGTAATTTCCCAATGTTTCGGAGATCTTCTTGTAGTCTAGGGTCTGGAATTCTTCTAATATAATTGATAATTAATTCTCTCTGAGATGTTTCCTGGTTCTCTTCAACTGGGTAACTTATTCTGCTCAGGGCGTCGGCTGTCGAATTATCGGCTCCTTTACAGTGATGGATCGTGAAATTGTACTCTTGAATCGCCAATGCCCACCTTGTTAATCTATTATTCAAGAGTTTACAGGTTTTTAGAAATGTTAATGCATGATGGTCAGTTATGATGTTTAATTTTGAGCCCAATATTATATACCGTGTTTTCTGTAAACAATAGATGATGGCGAGTAATTCTTTTTCAGTGGTCGTATATCTTTGCTCTGCTGGCTGCAGTGTCCGTGATAAAAACATAATTGCTGCTTTGTCTCCATTATCTCGGTATTGAAATAAATGTCCGCCTATCGAAAAATCTGATGCATCCGTTTGTAGGTAGAAGGGCTTCGTATGGTCTGGATGGTGAAGAACATTCATTTTTAGAAATAGGTTCTTAACTCTTTGAAAAGTTTTATCATCTTCTTCGGTCCAGATAAATTTTTGTTTCTTTGAGGTGAGGCGTAGTAAGGGTTGGATTGTTTCTGAATACTTGTCAATAAATTTATTATAATAGTTAATGCATCCCAAAAATGATTTTAACTGTGTCCTATTTTTAGGTGTGGGGAAATCGAGGATTGGTTTGACCCGCTCCTGGTCCATTTCCAAACCGGTTTCTGTTAATGTGTACCCCAAGAACGGAACTGAACTTTGACAAAATTTTGATTTTAAAAACTTTATCGTCATATTTGCTTCAGCTAATTTATTGAAAATATACCTCAAATGTTTTAAGTGTGTTTGGAAGTCGGGTGAAACTATACAAATGTCGTCTACATAAATTAAGGTGAATTTTTCTACTTCCTCATCGAAAACTTTGTCCAATGCCCTTACTAATGCTGCCTGAGATGTGTTGATTCCAAATGGTGTAACTTTGTAGTGGTAGGTCTTTCCTCGGAACTGGAATGCTGTGTATTTTCTCGATTCTTCAGATAGTGGAACTTGCCAATATGATGAAGTTAGATCGATACTACTGATAAATTTTGCACCTTGACATTTTGCTAATAATTCATTGACACTTCTATTACATTCGTAATCTGGAATAATAATTTCGTTCGCTTTTCTAGCATCCAAACAAAGTCTTATTTCACCAGTTTTCTTGACGACCGGGATAATTGGGTTTATAAAAGTGCTGTTGCTTCGCTCTATGATCCCTAGGCGTTCCATTTCCCTTATTTCTCGCATGACTGCGTCTTGGTGTGCTAATGGTACTGGGTAAGTATGACATTTAAAATTTTGAGGATTTTCGACTCTTAATACATGCTGGTATTTGTTACATAACCCAGGTTGGTCGGAGAATACATCTTGAAAGTCCAATAACAAATCAGTTAATTGTTGTTTTTGAATACTATTTAGATTTAAATTATTTTTGAGGGATTCTGTAATTATTTCAGGGGATAATTCACATGATGTTCTGGGGTTTGTTTCTTCAATATAATAACACTCTTCGTATGGATCTTCATTGCAGCAGTAATCTTCTAAATTATCCACATTTTTATCATTAGTGATTATATGGCATAAAATTCCAGCTCGATTTGTGTTATTGAATTGAATTACTAAATCTGTATCATTAATATTCATATGCATTTCACCCTTTTCAAAATTTATCTTCATCTTCCAGGCACTAAGTGTATCTATCCCGATAATTACTGATTGTATTAGTTTTGGTACTACGAGCATTTGTGTTAATATAGTTTGTTGACCAATGGTAATAGGAATCATTACGATTTTTGAAATTTTCCGGGATTTTTCATTGGTTGCTGTTCTAATGTGCATATTATTTACTGGTAATTCTTCTATTTTTCCTAATTCACTCCGATTTGATATGTACCAATCTTCTGCTAGACATGTAATGTTAGAACCTGTATCAATGAGAGCTGTAACTTCTTTGCTTTTGATCTTTATTCTTATTTCGGGGCATTTTTGCGATATAGTCGTATGAGTATTTTGTTCTGTTTCTTCTTCAAATAAAAACTCCCGATCACAATAAATATTGCTCAAAGTTAAACTATTGGTATCTGATTCATTATGCATGTTATTTACATTATTTACAATTTCAATTGACCTCTTATGTCCGACTTCTTTCTTATTTTGCACTGAAGATGTGTTCTTCTGATTTGAGCTATTTACATGGAGAATGAGGTCACCACCATCATCAGTGCCTCTCAGTTTAAATCCTGATTATTTTCCTCTGGCACTAGGTTTGCGTTCTCCTCAATAATGGCAGCGCACACCTGGTTTTGTTCTTGTGTCGGGTGGTATCTAGGCAGTGGTCTTCTCTCTTCAGACGGCGGTTGGTTTGATGGTAGATTGGGAAACTGTCTTAGGTCACGGTAATCGTTTCCAAATCGATGGCGTCGGTCGTCTCTTTGGTACCGATTATCGTGGTGGAGGTGATTCTCATGTCTCCGATTGTACGGGTGGTACTTAGGTGTGTACGCTCGATTGTCCGTGTTTCTTTCATTGTAGTGTTGGTTATGACCTTTTCTACCGTGTTGGTGGTGGTTTCTATTTACATGATTTTCCTCAGGTGTATTTTCCCTTTTATGTTTATGGTTTTCGTTCCTTTGATGGTTAGGTGACCTTGCTTGTCCTCGCAGATCTTCTCTCTGGAGTAGAGCTTCAAAATCGCAGACCGTCTGAATATTTTGAACTCTATAGGCATCTTGGATTATGTCTCCAAAGTGGTTTGATAGGCAATCGAGGATTTCTTTTTCGTCCAGGGGAGGGTTTAGCGATTTAAGGGTCAACACCCGCTCTATAAAATACTCTGATCGGTTCAGATAACCATTTGGCCGATATCGTTCATTTTCGATCCGTTGTTTGACGCCTCTTTGGATATCTCGGTTCCAATATTTCGATTCAAACATATGTTGAAAATCATCCCATGTGTGAATATCAGTTTTGATTAAATTGAACCACTTTGAGGCATGTCCTTCTAGGCACATTTCAATGAGATCAACTAGGCTTTCCGCACTATTATTTTCTGGATTTAACTGTAGGTTTTTCTCATAATATTTCTTAAGTTTGTTTAGAAATTCCTGGGAATTATGTGTCTTTCCATTAAATTTTGGGTGGGTCATTTCCGGTGTTAATGTCGATCTGCCGTTACACACAATATTAATAGGGACGGGCGCTTGTGTTGTTTGAATGTTGGGTGTAGTAGGTATTTCTAATATTTTCTTATGACACGCCTCCACGGACTCAGCCAATTTCGCAATTTGGTATTCATTGGATTTAATGTTTGGGTTCAGTTCTAATTTGACTTGGTTGATTTCAGCTGTTACTTGTTCTTTGATTTGTGTATAATTTTCCTTACAAATGTTTTCTACCTCCCTGTGTGTCTCTAATTGAATCTGTTTAATTTGTTCAGTGATTTTTAATTGGGTTTTACAATTTTCTGATACGATGATTTGACTAACCTCCTGTTTATGTTGAATGAGGTCTTGTATTAAATTTTCTCTGATTTTGTATTCCCCTTGTTCTAATTTAGTATCAATTTGATCGACTTCCTTAGCCAAATTTTCCTGAAGAATTTTAAGTTGATTTATGTCAGTTTTAAGATTTGACTGTTCATTGTGAATTTGCTGAATTTGATTTTCGACCCTGGCAGAGTGATTTTGAAATTCAGATCTTAAGTTTGCATGTTGTATTTTAATATCAGATTTGATTGCGTTCATATCGGCTTTAATTTCATTTCTTAACTCGGTTTTAAGCGCATTCATGTCAGTTTTAATCGCAGCATTGCTCGATTTAATTTCATTCATGTCGGTTCTAAGTGCATTGATCGCCGCTGCTATTTGTACGAGTGGGTCGACACTGTCGACAGCTGATTCAGTACGAGTATGGTCTGGAATCAGCACAGGAGGGACGGTACTTGTGTCGCTCGTCAAAGAAACTAGCGTTCTGATTGGTTGTTCCGTTCGGTATATTTCGCTCAATGACGATGTAGCGGGGGAAATCGCCGCGGAAGTAGTGGTAGCACTGATTGAGGTTGGCGTTGGTGTTGAAGTGGGAGACGCCGGCTGGGACAAAATGGCGGAACGTTCTGACATTTCACTCACGGCCGAAATTGTTGTCTCATTATTAGAATCACTCGCGTTGTCGGAATTATTTGAGTCGCCTACCGAAACAATGTTTTCTTTGTTCACTGACGGGTCACTGTCCGATTCGCGGTGTACATTTATTGGTTCCGTGTTATTGCCGAATAAAACAAAACTTGTCTGCTCGGACTGCGTCGTTGAAACTTTAGGTTTGTCGGTTGATCTTAAATGGTATTTATGTTCGTCGCCCATATTGAGGTAGTAAGCACGCAATTAGGATTATTATACAATAAATTGGATATTATACTTATATCTAAATGAGGTGAGATGAGTCTTAATCTAGGCTATCTCCTACAAAATTATCTTCTTGCTATCTCAAATAATGTCTGCGATCATTAACTTTTCATTGTCAATGCCCTTACGTTGCGGCGCCAATTACAACTCAGCCTTTTTGGTTTGTAAATATAAATAAATAAATAAATATCTTTAATTATAAGTACAGGTAGGTGACTCTTATATTTTCTTCTTAATTCTAATTAATTATTATTGTTCAAGATGGCGTCATTATAATTAGTGTGATACTAGCCTATTTAATATTTAAATTTGAAATAAAAGAATGGTAATCTGTTACAAAACTATTATTTATTCAACAATAACAATAAATATGAATATCAAAATTGAACTCTAGGGGGACGTACAAGGATTATTACAGTGGATGGGGTTAGATAAAATTACTTATGCTAATTGGATTAATATGGTACAATTTAAGGGCATTAGCTCAGTTCTTGAGAAGCATGATCTCTTCACATAGGGTTCTGGGAATCGTGCGGGCATGACATTGAAAAATTAATTTGTTTGAATATCACAATCATAAATACTTTTAAATAGAATAAATAATTTTGATAATAATATAAATTGCCAATTCTGATCTCTTTTTATATTTAATTAAATCAAGTCTTTGTTTGAAAGTCTGTTCCTCTTCAACAATGGTTGGTGAAGTAAATTTTGGATTGGTCTTACCAAGAGTTTATCTCTTCACCCTGATCTTTTCTTCAGATAGATAAATTTGGCCACTAAAAGGGGAATCAACTAAGATCAGGTTTACCGCTGGCTAACCAAAAAAAAAATCTACTAATTAAGGGGGATGAAATTTAAAATTGGAACGAGGTCCAGGTACAATGAAGTTAACACTTGGCCATCTCTCTCTGGAATAGAAGCTGGAGTCCTTTACAATGGTTCCACTTTTCACTTTAACAATGTAACACATGGTTCACTAACTTGGTCTTTGGTAAACACTTCACTGAATTATTAGAGATCAAATTTTGAAAAACATGCTATATAAAATAGATAATTTGAGATAGCGTTCCCTGACCCATAAATATAAATTATATTAAATTATGAATACAGCTGATCTAACTTAACTTATCTAAAATTTTTATGGTAGATGGTAATAAATTAATGAATGATTTTAGGAAAATAACATTATCAAATAATTTATATTAACTGAGTGATATACTAGGTTGACATATTATATACAAATAATTATTAAGCTGTGTGTTTGTTTATTTATATGGGTGT
Organism: Flexamia atlantica; assembly: GCA_035578135.1. NCBI lineage: Eukaryota > Metazoa > Arthropoda > Insecta > Hemiptera > Cicadellidae > Flexamia > Flexamia atlantica. Next base: position 54,749,515 of record JAQJVK010000005.1, on the reverse strand, counting down.
TCATTTATGAAATTTAAATGTAAATGTTTGTGAACTATTACAAACCAATGTAGTGAGACATGACATGTTTTCGTAATCTCCATAAGAATAATATGGGGAATGAGTATGCAGGTTTGCTGCTACAGGCGTGTTTAAACTGGTGGTTTAATTTCAATATTTAGTAGATCTTATCTAGAAGAAGCTATATACCAAGTTGTATCGAGATATATTTAGAAATAATAAAGATATAGATTTTTTTTATTGCCCATAAGGATAACATGAGGAATGAGTATGCAGGTTTGCTGCCACAAAAATGGAAATTTCCGTGGTTTTACACTAAAATACATTAAATCTCATCTAGATGAAGCCACAAACCAAGTTTTATTAAGATATGTTGAGAAATAAGCGAGGTATAGAATTTTATTTATTTCCCATAAGGTTAACATTGAGACAACGTACTGTGTTTACCACTTTCAATATCTCTGTAACTAATGGACATAGAGCAATGATTCAAAATACTGAATTGTTTGTTTTTTCGAGCTGAATTCAATGGTGCTAACAAAAATTGGATTATTTTTATTTTTCTATGTGAAAACCCCAAAAAAACTATTTTGGGGGGGTTTATCCCCCTTTAACCCCCCTTCCAGTGGTCCGATCGGGCTGGTTTTCGAACTCATCCGAATAATTACCACTTTACTGTGCCAAATTTAATTCCAATCGGACCATTTTTGCGAGCGCTATCGTGCTTACAGACACATATATATATATAGATATATAGATACAGTGCTTGATTTCAATAGTCAATAGTCAATGGTCAATATTCTTTATTGAAATTTCTTGGAGAAATACAATAGGGTCAATACAATAGTGTGTTCTGTAAGTTAAAAGAATCTACAAACATGGTTTGTATCTAAAAATTAAAATTATTACAAAAAAGAATGCTGGTGTGATGTTGATTTGCGGCGGAACGGGGTTCCGGGACCTCTTCCTGCCGCAAGAGTCGATGAGTCGTGTGTGATCGGCCTGAGTATTTTTTGCAAGAGACGATCGCATGTAATTGGACGGATGATTTGCCGCAAAATACAATAGCGTACAATCGGCCGGGGAATTCGCCACGAGAGAAGATCGCGTGTAATCGGACGGGCACTTTGCTGCACAAGACAATCGCGTTTAATCGGCCGGAGAATTTGCCGCAATAGACGATCGCGTATGATCGGCCGGGGGATTTGCTAAAAGAGAGGATTATGTGTAACCGGCCGGAGTATTTGATCACGTGTACCTGACCGGATTAGTATTACCGAAAATAATGATCGCTTAAAATGTACGGAAATTACGCGCGGAATTTCGGCCTGAAATTAGCGCTCTCTCTGAAATTAATGCTCTTTTTTCTTGAGCTAAGCCTAATCTTGCAAACACTAAAAAGACCTGAATACTCTCAAAAGGCGTCATAAAAAATCTGAAATTTTTTAGACAATTTATTTTTTAGAAAATTATTGCTTTGTTAGTTTGTTAGTTTTAATTTACTTAAAAAAAAATCGAGTTGGATAAAATGTGACTTTTTAAATTGACCTAATTAATCACATAGCCAAACAATACTTTATTAAGGGAAAAAATGATAAAGGGGGGGGGGGTTTGTACAAATTGGCAAATTACAGTTCCAGTACCTCAATCTTTACAATCAAGCACTGTATATATATATATATATATATATATATCTAAAAACAAATGGTGTTTTTTGCTTCTGGGGGCCCCAAAACGAAAAGTTATCATTGTCTTGGGCTTAGGTCTTACCATGAGACCTACGGTAATAGCTTCTTCCCTATAGGGGAAATTTGCTAAAATGTGGTAGGTTGTACACGAGCACCAAAAGGTTGGGAAACACTGCATTACAGCATTTTTGTGAACTTAGTTTTCAGGAGCTACTTGGGGCACTAGCAATAATCGACAAAGGTGTTGCCAATTTTGCGAGTTTGTTTATTGCTGTCATTTGATGTGTTACGTTATTTCTTAAGAAGAGTTACTTTCATAAGTTTTGAGTTACTTTAAGTTTCGTCATGATTTTTTCAAGTTTGAGTTATTTTGAGTTATAATTATTTAATCTTAATAAATTAAATATTTTAATCTGGCATTTTATTCCAAACCTAAACTGTAAGTACGGTAAAAGTTAACATTATATTCGAATGATTAATAATAAAGTTTAATTATTCTTAAGTTTGTTTCAAAATCAAACCCCCTTAAAATTTGAAAAACTAACATGTTGTACAATCTTGACACACAGTTTGCAGCATCAATTTAGCAGGGGATAAGGTACGTGATCGCTACTTAGGTGATATTGTAATGACTTTGGATTATACCGATTTTTGGTCACCTGGATCCATGTTCTGCCATGTTAATCTGGATAATCTGAGGTGTACTGTGTATTAAATATTAAATATGTTATGTTATTAAGAACGTGAAGTAAAATAAAATGTAGAGTTATTTATCTTTTGGATTAAAATTCTAAAGATAATTAAAAATAAAATGAGTAAATGAAAAAGCGTAGAGAGAATTATTGCAATTCCGTATCTCATCGCAAAAACAACAGATCGCAAGAAGAAATGAAACCAAGGAGGAAAGAGAAACACATCTAAGGGTATTACAAGAAAATTCATAGCGATATTGAAAAAACCTTGTTTGGAAGAAAAACTATGATTGTCACCACAAAATATGCCACTTCCGATTTTCTCAATGGAAAAATATAAAAATATGAATGGAAAAAGTAAACAGATAGTGAATTGTAAACATAAGGATTTAATTACTGAGACCTTTTATTCAAGTATAGGGTTGATGGGTGTCAAACTTACGGCTTTCTCAAAAGTTACGGGTAGTTAAGGCTTTATATATATACTTAATTTTTTTAACCCAGCGGATCTGGTTATAGTCAGCCAGTTTAAAATACATACTGAATGTTGGATTTTGCTTCAAACTCAGTGTACCATCTTGTGCAGCTCTTAATGACAAAGAAAATTATGTATCTAACTCAAAAACTCAAAAAAAGTCATTCATTGCTGTTTGCTTCTAGACACCTCATTTACAATAAATTACACTTTATGAAGCACAAAACAAATTAATCATTAGAAGCCTATTATTTTAGGTAAGGTTAGTGGTTTGGGGAAAGGAGTTCATCTAAGGTTGACATATACTGGTTGTCCAAATCTAGCGAACCACTGGTAGGCCAGTTCCCGTCTTCTTACTGGTTGTAATATGGCAGCACGGATTTTATTGCTTTGGTGGAGAAGCCTGCTATCCTTCTTAAATAAGCCAGATTAATTAATTGGTCACACTTCCTCTCCAACTTTATCCTACTACTTTAAATGAGCAATTCTAATAAATCCTATCTCGAAAACGGCTCTAACGATTTTAATTAAATTTTGCATAATGGTGTAGTTTTTATTAGCGAATTTCCCCTATAGGGAAGAAGCTATTACCGTAGGTCTCATGGTAAGACCTAAGCCCGAGACCATGATAACTTTTCGTTTTGGGGCCCCCAGAAGCAAAAAACACCATTCGTTCAAATTTCTAGATATATATATATATATTTATCCATATATATATGTGTCTGTAAGCACGATAGCGCTCGCAAAAATGGTCCAATCGGAATGAAATTTGGCACAGGCGTGTAAAGTAGTAATTATTCGGATGAGTTCGTGAACCAGCCCGATCGGACCATCGGAAGGGGGGGGTAAAGGGGGATAAACCCCCTTAAAAATAGGTTTTATGAGTTTTTTACATAGAAAAATAAAATTTATCGAATTTTTGTTGGCACCATTGAATTCAGCTCAAAAAAACAAACAATTTAGTATTTTGAATCACTGCTCTATGTCCATTGGTTACCGAGATATTGAAAGTGGTAAACACAGTACGTTGTCCCAATGTTAACCTTATGGGAAATAAGTAAAATTCTATATCTTGGTTATTTCTCAACATATCTTGATAAATCTTGGTAAATAGCTTCTTCTAGTTCAGATCTACTAAATATTGAATCAAAACCATCCAGTTTTAATATACCTGTAACAGCAGACCTGCATACTCATTCCCCATGTTATTCTTATGGAGCTAACCAAAACATGTCAAATCTCGCTATGTTGGATTGAAATACGTTGTTTTGCATTTGAAATTCGCTGAGTATGCAGGTCTGCTGCAACGGGGGTATTTTTATCTTCACCTACACAGTCCAATTTGCTGTAAATACAAAATTTTCAGAAAAATGAAATTTAAAGTTGAAAAATTTTAACAATGGGTCATATGAGTAGCTGGTTACAGAATAACAGCAAAAACAAACAAAAGATCCAGCTGTTCACAAACAAGTCATCTAAAACTTTTACTATACATTGCAAGTATAGTGAAGTAGAACTAAGATAATACAATTGAGTACAGATTGCTCAAGGAATATATTCAATTATATCATTTAAAAAATCCAAACAGGCAAACAGCTGTGTTTTTGGTTAGTTATAAATAATGACACAGCAAAAACATGCATTTTTACATAAAGGTGTTTTAAATTTGCTTTAAATTTGCAAATCCGATTCCTAATAAAGCTAAGCAAATCTCTTCAAACCAAGATTATTTAAGGTTGCCAAGACAAAAAAAAACCTTTGCATTATTCAACTCCATCCACCAGTTACTGCGCTGCAAAATTCAGGTGCTTAGAAAATTAATTTTCTATTTTTTGTGAAGTAATATCGTATAATTTGAATTAGCTGTGAGTTTGTGATCAATTGACGAATGGCAGTGTCGAGCAATATGAACACACCAACGTGCGTCAAACGCTTGGTCACTGAAACGAGCAATGAAAGCATCGATTAGAAAAACAAAGACCAAAAAATTGAATAATTGAACAAAATGGAAACCTCAGTAAATCAAACCTCAAAGCTAATTGCCTTTGTGGAGAGCAATATGAACTTGTATGTTTGAAAATATTACTGCTTTCACCCGAGCGAATCTGGGTCCCCAGATATTAGTTGTATTAATTCTAGTGTACAGATGCAGCTTCACTTGCATTGGTTACTCCAATCAGCTGTTACTTGAAATTTTATTCTTCCATCAGAATTGTATTGACTCAACCTCTGAAGAGCTGTAGAGCGTAGCCCTTAGAAAACTGCAGTTACGACTAAATTTGGCAAACCTAAGTATTATCCCTTTAAATTTGACAAATTAATCTTGAAGAACGGTTCAGTAGTTACTGAGAACTCATATTTTCAACTGCATACTACAGGATAAAGAGAGAACCCTTATGTGTGGATCGCTAAACCATACAGAGTTAAGGCATTACATTTTCAGGGTAGGTTCCGTATAATTGTAGGTTTTACACCTGCTACTCAGTTTCCTCAAAATCCTCAAGAAAGTCCAAAGTTTGAATATAAATCAAATGAGGCCATAGTTTAAAGTTTTCTATTATTTATTTAATAAAAATATTTAACCCATGGGCATCAAATTGGCCGTTGCCGGCCCGAAATCTGACTTACGAGTCTCGCTCATTTCCCGGTTTTGCAGCGCCACTAGTTCAAGTAGTTCGTTTGAAATCCAATAGATCGCTCCTGACTTCTAATGTTTGTAAATGTCTTGTTTTGCATATTTACTACTTTCTTTTTGTGTAAATCTCAAATAACAAAGGCCATGTTGTCATGCACTTTTCCTTTACGTTCCTTCTTAATCGTTGTATCTTGCTTTGTAACTGCCTAATAAATTGCTTGTAGGCAATTAAAATAAAATTATAATATGAATTTGACTCTCATGGGATGAAATTATATTTTCTTAAGGTGGATGCAATTTTTTTTCTGCTAAAATGGCAGAGTGAAATGTTTATATTTTGTTCATCACTGCATGTCGTTAGTTTGTTTTTAGTTAGTGACGGTGGTTAGAACCGACTAAAAGTAAATTTTGTATTTGTAATCCATGCCTAATTAGTGGAAATGGAGCGGGAAAACCATTCTGAAATATACAGATTGTTATTACTTCGTGGACGTGAGCTTTGAAAACCAGTATTTCACCAAAATGAGCTTGAATAAGGTAAATAAAAAAATTAGTAACACTGATAATAGCTATCAGATTAACCATAATATTTCTGTGAAGGGAATCGATTAAAAATTATTGTTCTAGTGAGTTTTGGCGTCTGGATTCATCATGGAATTTATAAATATAGATTGCATTTGAAAAATTGATTTGGGAAAATATCATAATCATAAAAGTTTTGTTTATTTTTTATTTACACTTTAAGCACTCAATTAAAATTTTTTTTAAGCGATGTTATTGTGAATAATGGTGAAAGAATCATTGTATTATCATGTACAAAAATTGGGGTTCTCTACAAAAATTTGAGTAAAACTCTACAAATTAATTTTAATTAATTGTTGATTAAGGGTACTGCAGGTAGGGGTTTTATTCCTTCCCCAATTGGTTAAACAAACAGCTGATGTAAAATTTAATTTTTACAATTTAATTCAGTACTGTATTAAATTTTACACAAAACTAAATATATTATATTTTCATTGGTGAACCCGAGTTATCAGGTATTTGAATACAAATATACACACAAAAAATCTTACCAGCAATGAAAAATATAATTTTAAATAATCCTCTAAACTGAAATCAAAGAACAACTTACCCTTTTAAGATCACGATTTAGGCAGTCCAAGTTCTTAACGTGGTGTCCATCAATGTAATCTGTTGCGTCTCTGAACAGGCGATACATAATGTAGCCATTAGGATCCAGAGTGTTGATTATTGGAAAAGCAATCTTTAACAAAAAATCAATAGGCCAACTTCAATAATTACTATTAATATATTAATAAAAAAAATCTTAACATTTGAAGAGGTCCCCCGTAAAACGTTCTAAGCGACAAAATTTCAAAATCGGAGATTTTAAGTGAAAAAGGTTCCCTAGGACATGATCTACACCGTGGTATATATTTTTTTTTGAAGATATTTGAGTTGGTAGCCCTAATTTCGTCTGTCAAAGTTTGCGTACTTCGTGGGACTGAACAGCCTTTCTGGGGAATAACATTCTATTCGCCGAAAGATAGAATCCCCGCCGATCGTTGCGCTGTCACCCAAGGACCAAAACGTGTACATAAAAATATAAGACGTGAAGTAAATATTGGAAAGGATAAGACCAGGAATGAATATAGAAAAGTTGGATTACTCTATATTTCAAACACTATGAAGCCAGGGCCTGGAAATTGCCCCCAAAAGAAGTGGGTAGCATAACGTATTAAGCACCACATGTGGATAACTTTTAGCAAAATGACTTATCACGTTTTAGTAACAAAATTACGTTTTTGTACTTTTACAACAATCAAATTGTTTTGTATTCAGTTTTGTTTTTGTTTCTGTTGGTATTTCTACACTCCCTTTTTTTTTCTCCTTAAGTATAAGAGCAGTCCGTCAGAGAACGTTTCAAGCATTCCAGTCATTTACACGTCATGATGTTCCAGTCATTTAGAACGTTATAACCCCTAAAAAAGTGAAAAATGTTTTAAAATGCTTAATGGCAAGTACAAATTCAATATAAGGCTACATTATAATGTTATAAATAGGGTGTTAAAAATTATACATGATTATGAGTTCTAACCTTTAAAAAACAGTAAATTTTTGAACTCAACTTTCGACGCTTGATTACTCAAAACTAGGTTTTTGTCGTTTGGAACGTTTTACGGGGGACCCTTTCATTTATTGTTCATCGATGTTCAGATCAAAAATACCAAGAGACACACCTTTTTAAAATCCCAAGTAAAACTATTTAAATCCTCCATAACCAAAATTAAAAGACATAGATAGTAGTTTTTAATAGGGATGAGTTGATTCTGGGTGCCAATTCTTAGGTATCCCTAGAACCCCATACCCTGCAGTGTGTTTCTTACCTGTACCAAGATTCGTATGTTCAAAGTCGATAATTTTGATCGCCAATTAGTTTGAGAATGATACTAATAATAATAATAATAATAACTAACCTAATGGTGTTATAGAATCTATCACCAATGGTGTTGATGAATTTTATAGAAGGGGAACACTTAATTAATATATTGGTAAAATTATAAAGAACCTTTTCTGCATTATCTAGGCTATTTTTATTTTGGAAAACCACAGAGGGAAAGCAATTTTTTTAATTTTTCCCCCTGTAAAATAATATAAGCATTAAAAGTGGCCTATTCATAAATTTTTGCTGATTCTAAAACTTTTTGAATTTTTAAAATATTTTAATTTTTACTTGAGTTAACCTTTTATTGAACTTCCGCTCGCATGTTATGAAAATTGCAAAACATGTAAAATGTAAAAAACAGTGTTAAAACATTAAAAAAATACACAACATGGTAATTTCATGTTTTATTATCATATATTTAATTTTGTAAGGCGATTGTTTGCGTCGAAACTGTGGGCGTCTGACAATTCGTAGAAAGATGGGAGAGGGCTCAAATGAAAGGTCTCTGTCCGTGATGGCGGGAAAATAATGAAATTGCTTGAAATTCAACAGCAAACGAGAAATAACGTAAAATATCTGCCATTTAAAAAGCATTGGGATCTAAAAACGTTTGCTTTGTTTACATAAAACATGCGATGCTGATACTTGATTGAAAACCATGTGGTAGGCTAGATATCAATATAAGGTAAATTGAGATTGCTATGAAGGTATTTTGTAGGCCTACTATAATTAAGGATCGTTTAAATTTTTCCTTATTAGGGGCTTTAAGCCCCTTCAAGACACTAGTGTTGAACTATATGTATAGGCTAAATCTCACATCATTTTTTTATATTTTGGTACAAAAATGATACAATGTTAATTTCGTGTGAAAATAAAAAAATAACTAGGCCTAAAGCAGTTCACTCACAGATTAAATTTTTTTCTTCTAAATTAACTAAACTGATCAAGAATATGTCGCATCAAATCATGTCTTAACTTAAGAATTCCTAATTATAAATTAACAAACAAGTTCGTTTTTTACTTTAAGCCTTCAGATTATAATTTTACGCTAAAAAAATAAACTAAGTTAAATCAGTTCTCTCAAAAATTAAATTCTTTTCTTCTCAAATTAGGCTGACCAAACTAAAAAAGGGTAAAATCATGTCTTATCTTCTAAATTCTTATTCTAAAAAGTTTTTGTTACTTCATTGGATGCTGTACGAGTCAAAAACCCCCCTGTTACACTTGCCCTACATCCAAAAAGCTACTTGCCCCAACTGCAAATTTTCAGGGGTAAGTGGAACAATGGGAGTAAAATTAAAACAATACGAAAAAAAACATCTGAATTTATTTTCTGAATATTCTAGCAAAACTTAGTTTGTAAACCAAAAACTATCAGATCTACATTACAAATGAGGATATGAAAAATTGTCAAAGTTTGACCGCGGCATTTGCAAGTGGAGTTGAAACCCAAGCACTTTTTTAACATTCTAAAACTATTCTTATATATGTTTTATACATGCTTATACATTTGGCATCTGATGGTTAAATATGTCAGAAGACATATTTAGGTCCAAGCTCAGAAGAACAAGATATGATGACATTTAAGTAAAATATTATCTTATCAGTTGACTGAAAAGCCGATGTTACTCTAGCCCCGAAGTTACACTTACCCCACTTCACCCTAGTAACTATAAAATAATCCTATTGGGCTAAGAAAACACATTTTCAGATATTTCGGTATTAAGAACTATAAATAGGCTGCATTTATTATTACTTACCATACCCTGTTCAGCAGTGTAGACAACAATCTCAAACAGTGGGGGCCCAACTTGTTCTAAAAACTGGTCAACTCCTGGCCTCTTCTTGAACCTCCATCCTGTGCTGTACTGAAAAAAAAAACAATCGTAGGCTAGATAATTATAACTAGCTGATCAAACCTGTTTCACCCGTGGAAAAACAGAAAAACTTCCTTGGATTTAGAATTTAATTTGTTCCATGTTTTGCCATGACAACATTAAACCCTTCCCTATAGTTTAATGTTTAAACTTAATTTCCATAGGGCATAAGCCTAGGGGAATTTCGTAAAACTGTTTCTTGGTACGCATTTAGGACCCAGGAGGAACACATATACCGAATATCAGTTCTGTAGGTCTTACAGTTTTGGAGATTTCCTAACTGTTAGAAAACCCCTTCTATTTTATATACAGTAAAGATTAAAAACTGATCTTAATCTCAGTAAAAAAATCAAAAATTGAAAATCTTGCAGTATTCCCTTTGAATAAACATTTAGAGTAGGCCTAATCATATACATTAAAAAACTTACTGTCCACTCTGGATGCACAAGCAGATCTGTCAGCTCCAGAACTAGTGTGTAGGGTGGTTGCATGTATGGGTACTCCAGAGGCTCTGGGAGAAGTTTCTTGCGAGATGGTTCTTGGATCATCTAAGGACAGAAATTGATTGCTTTCTTAAGTCATAACTCGGATACAATTTACTCAGATAAAATTTAAGGAAATAACAATTAATTTTTTATTTTTTTAGGTTTTACTTATATAGTTCAATAATTAAATTTATTTATTATTATGTAGACCTTGCTGAGTCTAAACAAAATTAGATGAATAACTTGGGTGATGACTGCATACTATCCACTTGTTGTTTTTTTTCATCCACTTGACCAATGTTTAGGCAGGCGTTGCAATTCCATATCTTAGTATTAGTGATTATTACTGATAACTAGCTTTATATATCTCTTTACGGAATTACCTTTGTATAGAGTGTCAGCTGTTTGTACGTTCTTTTAAGGTATTGCGAGACAATTGGTAATCTGCTGAATTCATCTTCCTCGATAGAACCATCTTCATTTTGCAGAGGTGCTCCTGTAGCACAACAGATTTATATAACACAAGTTTAAAAAGGTACTCACAAATTATGTCAATTTGTATAGCTCTTGATTTGTGTTATCAAAATAATCAATATAATTAAAAAAATTGTAATATTTAAATTACTTACTTTAAAAATTATTCAGATCACGGGGGCAGGAATAATGTTGTTCTGAGATTGTGGATGCAGATCGGGGGGGGGGGGGGGGGGATGAATGTTCAAACAAGGATCAATTGAGGTTCACATGAAAAGAAACTACCCGCTACTCTTTAACTTAAAAATAACTAATTCAAAAAAGTTAGGTCTGAATGATAAAACAGAAATCTCTCTTCAGACAAAGAACAAATTGAATAGTGATAAACTAAGCAAAATAAACTCATTTTAAGTTTAGCAGCACATAAGTTTTAACAATAATTAATTGTGCTTACTTGCAGATTATGAAAAAAAACTGCATGAATGACTTGACAAATGAAGGGAATGTCATGACAGTCAATTACTGGTACGTATGGTATATTAATTTATCAACTCGGGGAAACAATACGAGGGGAGTAATACTAAAGATTCAAATGGCCACCAAAGTCGTGCAGATTTATTGCTAGCAAGTAAACAATGGGAGTTTTCTTATGGAAGATTACTATCCTACTTTGTTTGTTATGCAAAGGATGTTTTTCTAAAATTTCTGGATGATTAGAATTTTCAGATTCCGACCAAGGTTCGGAATTATGTAGTTTCACTATTGTTGTTTGTGTCTCTATTCTCTAGATTGCCTAAAACCACAAGTGGGCCAGGGAGGCTGTCTTTCCTTTGGATCTTCTGCCCTCATAAACCTAAAACCATTTCCGCTGTTGGGCCAAAAATAATGTCCTTGGATTTTATTCGGAGGTCGATGTGTTTTAAATTTGACTTTATTATAAGAAAATTTACATTTACATGATTTTCTAGAATTAATTTTTGTCCAGTTATAACCCACTGCGGGAATTTTTTCCTCCCTCCAATACACCAGTCTTTAATTGAAGGGGTCCCCCGTAAAACGTTCTAAACGACAAAAACCTAGTTTTGAGTAATCAAGTGTTGAAAATTGAACACTAAAATTTACGGTTTTTTTAAGGTTAGAACTTATAATCATGTATAATTTTTTAACACCCTATTTATAATGTAGCCTTATATTGAATCTGTACTTGCCATTAAGCATTTAAAAACATTTTGCGTGTTTTTTTAGGGGTTATAACGTTCTAAATGACTGGCGCTTGAAACGTTCTCTGACGGACTGCTCTCCTACTTTGTAAGAAAACATCAGGGAGTGTAAAAAATTCCAACAGAAACAAAAATAAAACTGATTATAAAACAATTTTATTGACGTAAAAGTACAAAAACGAAATGCTGTTACTGAAATGTGATACGTTATTTTGCTAAAAGTTATCCACATGTGGTGCTTAAAACGTTATTCTACCCACTTCTTTTGGGGGCAATTTCCAGGCCTTATCTTCTTAGTTTTTGAAATATGATTCAATGATTCAATTTATTTATTGATTTTTCCCACAAGGGGGACATCAAACACACACACGTGTGTGTGTGTGTGTGTGTGTGTGTGTGTGTGTGTGTGTGTGTGTGTGTGTGTGTGTGTGTGTGTGTGTGTGTGTGTGTGTGTGTGTGTGCGTGAGTGTGTGTGTGTGTGTGTGTGTGTGTGTGTTTGTAAATTGTACGTTTGGGGGACATTCACGTGTATTTTGACCAACCAACTGAGGACGAAAAACGTACTGAGGACACACTCGTGGTCCTCGGAACGTTTTAGCTTCACCATTGCATTCTTGAGGCGCCTGTGAACCAGGAAATACCAATTTTGGACAGATTTAAAAATGTCCCCCCGTGGTATGGTCAATCAGACAAGTTAGTTCCACTTGTGTCTCCCACGTAGCGCTAGCACGTTGAGCGACACACACGACTTACACTCTCACCCGTTCTGTGTCGCTCAAGGGAGGACTCATTTTGAATTTTTTTCAAACACACGAGTGTAAATTACGCTGCATTACCGAGGACTCAGGTGCATTCCTTAGTCCCTCCGTCACTTCCTGCACAATGTTGCCATATTGAACTCAGTGATGCCATATCGAACGAGTGTCTTGGCGGATACCGAGCCGACCGCAGAGAGCTACTGCGATGATTTGGTGTATTTTGAGTTAGGGAACGGAACGTTTGAGGGACGTAAATTTAATTTGGTGAAATAGTTTATTTATCTTGTTTGTTTTTTTTTTTTTAGACTCTTGTAATAAAACTATTAATAGTCCAGTAACTGCCCATTTCTCTGGATAATTTTTCTTGGTCACAACCGATTTGCATAAAAATTTCGATTCAGGTTCTACTTACCCTATACTTGAAGATTAAAAATGTTATAAGGGTTGCTTTTTACCAGGGGGTAGGTACCACCCTTGAGGGTGACAATTAGTACATTAAAACTGAGCCCGATAATGGAAATATTGACCAATTCTAAGCAACTTTTATTTTCCATAGTTTTTTCTTTAAGTCAATACTTTTTTTAGGTATACACGATTGGAAGTGGCGATTTCCCCCCCCCCCCCCAAAAAAAACACTTTTTCTAATGGTTTTTCGCAATTAACTAAAAAAAACTAAGAGTTTTAACGGAAAGGTTGTACTTATATTAATTGTAGCTTATAAAATAACACAGAAAATGAGGGGGTTATGAAGTCTGTAAACCCACTAGGAGCTAAATTATGGCTTGTTTTAAGAGTGTTTGTAATTTGTCGAACCCAAAACACACAATTTTTATGTGAAATAACTTAAAAACAAAATCTCTTTAGGTAAAAACTTAATGAATTATTTTTATAGATAATTAAAAGAACTTTAATTTAATTTTTTTTAAGTTTTTAGCAAAAACATTAAGCGAGTTATGATCAAAGTAAAGTTGGTCCATATTTTTCCAGCGTTAGAAATATAGAAATATCAACCCCCAAATAGGACTCAAATTTAAAATAACCCTTACCACTCTGCAATTCCCTTCAACTATGTGTTTGTATTACACTAAAAAATTTTGACCTCTTTTAAGAGCTTATTTTTGAAAAAAGAGAATTTTAAGTAAAAATAAAATTTAAACAATAAAACAAATTTTCTTCAAAACAACTCTAAATCTACAGGTGATAAGTATAATGTTGTCGAGTATAAAATTGTAGCATTTTATTTCCTGAAAATGTTAGTTGCTTTTTCATGTTTTTTGACAATAGTTGACGAAGAAACATGCGTACATGTCTTCAATTAATTATTGTTCATAATTAATAAACATTTTCAGTTCCTTTAAGTACACCCCGTTTTTTAAGGAATGAAAAAATAACATCTGTGTGAGCTTATAGTTCCTGAAAAAACGTACAAAATGAGATTTAGAAAACCCTCGTTTCTTAAAACTGACCGAGTTATGGCTTATAAACCAAGTACACATTTTAGAAATTATCATAGATAATGTACCGGGTGCTGTTTTCAACAGAAACATTTTTATAGGTTGATAGCCCTGAAAACATAAAGTTTAAAAATAGTTTATAGTGTGTCGAATAGTTTTATATCTTTAAAGTTCTTGTAGAAGCTAATAACTTTCACCTACCCTCTACTTTTTTTAGAATATACTCAATCTTTCGGCAAGAATTATTTAACTACTTAAGCAACACTGCTACCGGTTCAGCTGTTTGTTTATATGTTACAAATGTTAATAAAAATAACCAATAACAATAAATTTAGGCCTATTAATTATATTAATTTATCATTTGAGGAATTTTTGTATTAACTTTGCAGATTTCAAAAACGGCTCTGACAGTTTCGTACGAATTCTGGACCGGCTGTTATGACATTGAATCCTGCATAGAATAGCCTGTCGTTTTTTATCGATCACATCTACGTCTCCAAAGTCATCTGTCTTTGCTCGGACTGCTCACAAGAATTGTTAGCTAAATTAAATGTTTCATAGAATAGCGAATTTCATGTTCTGAAGATTCAGAAGGTATATGTACCCTTAATACCTTTCATACATTTTAAGGCCGGGACGTAGCAATAGCTGCGTATTTTTACCGGAATATGAGTGAAAAATTAGTGTAGGATGGTTGTGAATTATCATTAATTTATTTATATAATATGTACTAGCAGGCCGCGTCACTTCGTGACTTATTAAAACGACTAGGTAAAATAGGCTTTACTTTCATGTTGATTATGCATGGAGTTTTGCCGAGTAAAATACCTTTCAATGATGAACTGAGTGAATGTTTTTGAAAATAGGTAGGCTAACACTTCAATATCCTCAGATTCCAAGTACATTTACTAAATAAAGGTTTTAAATTTATAATGTGTTTTAACTTGAATTTTTTAGGTTAACGTTCAACTAATTTTGAAAGTTTAAAGCTCGAAACGTTGAAACATGCATCAATGTGTTGAAACGTGTATCAATGTGTCTTCACTGTCAATAGTTTTCCTTTGTTCCTTTTTAAGTTTCCTTTTTAAGAAAATAAATGCAGTCAATTAAGATGATTACAGACTGTTGGTCTTAGTTTCAATATTGCAAACGCTCTTCCTTATTTCCTGTTTTCTAAAAAAACTTCAGTATTTTAAGAAATCTAAATAATAATGACATTTGCTTGCCCTGCATTCTGTGGCATATCTCTGGAACTATTTCAAATCTTGATGATCTGTATTGTTACAAACAAATGTGAATTTGAAAAAGTTCACAGGTTCTACCTCGGATGTAGCACTTTCGCTGAAATTTCAAAAGCCTCCTGTGTGAAGACTTTTTATGGGATATTTTCCAAACTCGCAAAAGGAACATCTAGAGAGTAATAGCTTTAATTTGATACCAAATATACGTAAAAAAATTAATTTCTAGGGGTCGATTTGCTCCACAACAAAATACCAGAAATTCTTTTAATAATATATAAGATAGATAGATGTATAGTAAATAATAATTTTTAATAAATATAAGGTTTATATTTATCATGATAATAAATATAAACCATAAACCTTTTTTTATTAATATGAATTAGGTTTCATTTGTCAACTCAGATTGGCCCAGGACCCCGCAACTGCTAGGGCCATCCCTTATTTTAAGTATTTTTCAACCGTTCTATAGCTATTGTACTGTATGCCGCGATAGTTGGACAATCAATGTCATATTCGCCATCCACCAAGTTTATTTCGCCGTCTGTTGAAGTGTTCTGACTCATTTACTAATTGATTGAGTGCCTGGTCCCGTGATTGGGTTATCCATGATTCTTCAGCCAGTCATTGAAATTAAAAAATGCTAATTATGAAAATTTGGTAAAAATGTGAGTAAACACATTTTTAAATATTGCAAAATCTACATTAAGTTACAGTAGTTAACGATTCAAACAATAACCTCCTAAACAATAATTAATGATAAGGAAGCATGTGGCCATTGAACCGTACACCTGTATACCTACAACCATAGAACAATTTGTATGCTCCGACAAATTCATTTTCACTGACCAACATGGCGTGGTTTTGCGGAGGTTCGGGTGATTGGTAAGGGTTGAGTCGCAGATAGTTGAAGAAAGCAGTTTGGGAAATTCCTTTCACAAAAACTTTGTTGAAGAACTTCAGCCTTTGGGTTAATCTTGTGTAGGCCACATGGAGACAATTATGGACAATAGACCAATTGGGAAAAAGTGTGGGTCATGTAGTAGGCCCCTATTAAAACGTGCACCACTACAATGAACATATATATGATAGTTAAAGTGTAATTTTAGACAAACCACAAAGCAAACAAGCGATGAAAGTTAAGAAATAGCGGTTAACTTACTAAAACTCAATCCACTTGTAGAGAAGGGCCTATAAATTATGTTTTGATTCAATAAAAAGAACACATTTTACGTATAAAAAATTCATAATTTTCATTTAAAAGTAAGCAAAGTTTTTTTTTTTAGTTTTTAACGTATAAAAATGAAAATTATCTAATTTTGGTGGGCACCATAAAATTCAGCTAAAAAATAAATAATGTAGTATTCTGAATCATTGTGAAATAAGCGAGATAAATAACTATTTTTATCTCCCTTAAGGATAAACATAAATACAATGAAAAGGGTATTTACCGCTTTCCTTATATCGGTGACCTATGGACATAAAGCAATGATTCAGGATACTACTACATTATTTGTTTTTTAAGCTAAATTTTATGGTGCACACCAAAATCAGATAATTTCTATTTTTATACGTTAAAAACTAAACAAAAAACTGCTCGTCTGCCTTTGAGGAGTTGGCCTATCAATAACGAATGATAAGTATATAAAGTTTACTCCCTCTAGCACTTCATAGTTGTGTTAACTCAAGTATAAAGTGTTAAACACACAGATGTTAAAATTACAGAATCAATGGCCAACACATTCAAAATACTTCTCAAGAAGTTTGTACATATTCTAACCTTATAAAAAAGATATAAATTAGGGTCTTTAAGCCGCCCTAACTTAGCTTTCAATAATTTGGAATATTCTACCCGTACTTTTGTTTCCATTATTTGTAAAAGTGTTGATGGGTGATATTTATCCCCTTTAAATGCGAAAATGGTTGAGCACATTTACTGTAAAAGAATAACTGATTTTAAGTAGGTAACTATCTTCCAAACTTCAGCTTCAGCAGAGCAGCAGTAGAAGCCAACGCGATTACTGAGAGATCTAGGTGAGTTTAATACAGAACAGAAAATAAACGTACAAGTGTTGTTGCTTTATAGTCTTGCTAAATTTGGATTAGGCTAATGAGTAAATAAAAAAAAAGTGATTTGACAATCCTGCTGTGGCCAGGTCAAGTCAACAGCAAACTAAAGAATTGATTTATCCCACATTGGATGATAACTCACATATCTCAGCTGAAAATTTGGCAATAATTGATAATGTTCGTCTATCATATGCTTGTTTCTAAATTTTATAAAATTCTTGATTTTTACTAACCAAATGAAAAAATTACATAGCCCCCACAGAGGCCTATTGAGGAGCCAAGAGCTAGAAGTGTGATCTTCATAGTTCGCCAGGAGGCTTCACGTTTCAAACGTTCTTCTTCTTCCTCACTTTTCCCAGACTCCTTCTTCTGATCTGTTCCATCACTTCCTTTGGGTTGGGGAAAAGCCGTTTCTAGAATCTTCTGTGTGTCTACTTTATCTGCACCTGAAATAAAATTTGAGTTGTCCAATTAGCTAAACTGATGATTTAGAATTGGTTGGCAACTTGAAACTAAGATCCTTAGCTTTCCCTGCATTTAGAAAATACCCCCGTTGCAGCAGACCTGCAAACTCAGCGAATTTCAAATCCAAAACAACATATTTCAATCCAACATAGCGAGATTTGACATGTTTTTGTGAGCTCCATAAGAATAACATAGGGAATGAGTATGCAGGTTTGCTGCTACAGGTATATTAAAACTGGGTGGTTTCAATTCATTATTTAGTAGATCTGAACTAGAAGAAGCTATTTACCAAGTTTTATCTACATATGTTGAGAAATAACCGAGATATAGAATTTTACTTATTTCCCATAAGGTTAACATTGTGACAACGTACTGTGTTTACCACTTTCAATATCTCGGTAACCAATGGACATAGAGCAGTGATTCAAAATACTAAATTGTTTGTTTTTTTGAGCTGAATTCAATGGTGCCAACAAAAATTCGGTAGATTTTATTTTTCTATGTAAAAGACTCAAAATACCCATTTTTGGGGGGGTTTATCCCCCTTTACCCCCCCTTCCGGTAGTCCAATCGGGCTGGTTTACGAACTCGTCCGAGGGATTACCACTTTACATGTCTGTACCAAATTTCATTAAGATCGGACCATTTTTACGGCCGCTATCGTGCTCACAGACACACATATATATATATATATAGATATATATATATATAGATATATATATATATATAGATATACTAGCAGAACCCGTGGCTTCGCTCACGATAAAAATTATCGTCCAACCTTCATATGAAGAATCTAGAGATCTGAATAGAAAATATTTATATCAAGGAATATGTCATGTAGAGATATGTTTGTTTTATGGCGGAATGTAGGATAAAATGGTAGTAGGATGTAGGATACCACAGTAGATAGTGAAGGTTTTCTTTTCACCGTTATAACTCGAAAACGGCCGGACCGATTTTAACACCAAATGTGTCGATTTTAAGGTACTTCCTTGTAGTTTTACCATTACGTCCCTGGATTGCCTAGTAGGGCATCAATTAAGTACAGTAAAGGGCTGAATGTTCGAAATAGTTATGGTGCTATCCGTGGGCAGTATTTCAAACTCAATTCACTTGGTTTTTAACTTAAAATATGGACGGGTAGGAATAATTTAAGATCAACCACTGATTACAGTATTTATTTTTCCGTGAAAAGCCGGGACACCGTCGAATTAGATGAAAAAGGAATTTGCCAAATTATTGTAACTGGCATGATTGTAATTAAAAACATGAAGGACGGCCTAAGGAAATAACTATAGCTCCCGCTGCCTAAAAAGATGGTACCACATAATGAGCTTATTATTGAACGTATAAGGTACGAAACTAAACCAAATGTAACTTTTATATAGTACGAATAACCTAACATAATCATCAAAACAACCACAAAATTTGTGAAGCTAATATGCTTGATTGAATAAAATTGGAAATTTAAACAAAGGATCATCCATTACATTAACATGGGGCATTTTCAAAGCTTCAGCTCCACGAAAAACCTCTAAAAACCTCGAATTAAAAAAATCCGTTCTTGGTGAATGTCAACACTCTGTAAGGAACGTCCATGCAAATTTTCAAGGTTCTAGGTTAAGTAGTTTTGGCTGTACATAGGATAGGTCAGTGGTATTTGACAAAAATACAGTAGAAAAGGTAGTATAAATATAACTTACAATCAGGGATTTGTAAAATTTGTAAATTTTTACATAAGTAGATCAAAGAATCATATCATTTCAGCACATTCTATTTGTGACTGAAAAACCACTGTTCTTTTCTCTTTCCATCTTACCGGGATTTAGTCTCAGCCACAAAAGGCAGTATGCTCTTCATGTTTAAAACTGCGTAACTCCCGCTACCGAAATATAGATGGTGCCACTTAACTAATCAATGGTGGATTTTATCTAAACTAAATGTAACTTTTATATAGTACATAATTATGTCCTTGAAACAGATCAACAAAATCAATGAAGCAATGATCAAAGAAATCAATTTATTATCATCTGTATCAACGTATACATTTCCGAAGTTAACTACCAGCTGATTGTTTTATGAACATTAAAAATGTAAACAAAAATCGTCCAACATACTTTTAAATGGGAAAATTTGAAAACTTCGGCCTCGCCAAAAACCCCCTTATACTACGAATTTTGTAAAATCCGTTCTTAGCGGATGTCTTCGCCCTAAGAGGAACATCCATGCAAAGTTTCAAGGTTCTAGGTCAAGTAGTTTGGGCTGTACGATGTTTCCACTGAGTGGTATTTGACAAATATATAGTAGATATATATAGATATATATATATATAAAATTTCGAACGAATGGTGTTTTTTGCTTCTGGGGGCCCTAAAAAGAAAAGTTATCATGGTCTGGGGCTTAGGTCTTACCATGAGACCTACGGTAATAGCTTCTTCCCTATAGGGGAAATTCGCTAAAAATACCTAATTTGTTTGTATATATAGGCTATTCAAACAAATTGTGTTTTTTGCTTCTGAGGGCCCAAATAACACTTAGGGTAGTTAAAATTACGCTATGTTTTTCTATGGAATCCCCAACATCAGTTCCTATCACCTTATATCCTAAACTATTATAATTAAATTATTAATAATTTAGTCATAAAAACGATCAGGGGCTAGAAACAAGGATTTCAAGGCTATATTTGGTTTTAGCAAATTTTTCTTGTAGGGAAGAAGCTGTCATTGTAGAACTCATAGTAAGACCAAAGCCCAAGATCTTCATTTTAGGGCCCTCGGATGCAAAAAATATCCCCGTTGCGGTAGACCTGCATACTCAGTAAATTTCACATATTTCAATCCAACATAGCGAGATTTGACATGTTTTTGTAAGCCCCATAAGATTAACATAAGAAATGAGTACTGTATGCAGGTTTGCTGTCACAGAAATGGAAATATCGGGATTTTAGACTACTGTAATATACATTAGATCTCATCTAGGATTTGTATCATTTTCCAATATGTCCAATTTTTGCAATATGTCCGATTTTAGCTCACCTAAGAAAACGATTCTTATTTAAGAGGGAACTAACTAAATCCAGAATTCATTGATTGCCTATTTAAATGGCAGGGATTGACGTGGTTTGGCTAATTTTTCATCAGATGCTTGGAAGTATAGATGGGAGCTAATACAAGAATTTATTTTTATTTAGGCCTATAGGCTACAAGTAAATTGTAACTAACCATATCTTTAATGTTAACATGCTGTTATACCTACAACGTAGTTGCATCGCTGCCGTAATAAATACATGGTTTACATATCTAACAACAGCTGTTTGCATTTTTATAGGCTATTTGAGTCAGCTAACCATAAAGACGGTTCAGGAGAAAAGTCACATGAAATGAAAGAGGTTTGAAGAAAGGTGTTTGGCACAAATTTCGGCCAGTAAAAGCGAAAAGTATCATATTATGTATGTAATAAAATATAAGTCTTGTTAGGAGATCCCGTTATTTCATGCAGCATGACCCAGGATCTCGCTACGAGATCCTTGGTATTAGCAGTACCTATACGGTGCATCTCGCTATGAGATCCTCAGCACTAAGAGGGTTACAAGCAGCCCGTAGTTCGAGCATGACCCCCGTAGCACTTAACCCATTTCTGCCCACTGTCGACATTTGTAGACACTGACTTTACAAATTTTTATCACGGATACTATTTAGCATTTGAAACAAAGAGTATTTTATTTTTATCTATTGGTATCCCTGCTAAGCAGCTACAGTGTTTGCCACCATTTTGTAGTGTACGTGTGAGTAGGAAATTTGAGATTAAGAACCTCTTCAAAACAAGCCATGTCATATTTTGAATCCTAAGTGTTATTACAGTAGAACCTCGCTAGTCCGACCTCCGATAGCCCGACTCCTCGGTTAATCCGACCATGCCGCCGGGGAAAATAGGCCTCCGCTAGTTAGCCTCAGCGGGGTTTTTTCATCGGTTAGTCCGACCACGCAATCGGAAATTTATGTTTGTTTACATATCCGGTGCATTCCTCCGTTCAGGTTGGCTCCTGTCGATGACGTATTTCTCATTGGGAGTGCGTATACCGTTCAGTAGAGCAATAACATTTGGTGCATTTAGTTTTTTTTTTTGGTACTAATGTCGTTTTTTGCAGTACGGTAGCTTGTTAAACACTCTTAATGCAATTTTTTCTGATCGAAATACAGTTTTTGTACGTTTTCATGTCAATACAATGAGTTCATCCGATAATCCGACCTTTTTGCTGTTCCGACCATGCCCCCGGTCCCATAGGTGACGGATTAGCGAGGTTCTACTGTACTATTAATCTTTTAATTTTTTATTGAATATACAATTGTTTAGATATATTTAGGAACTACTACAACAAATACAATCGTAGCTTAGTTTATTTTTTTACAAGAACATATTTTTATTCCTTTGCAAAAACTGACGTCGACAAATGTCTACAGTGGTCACGAGCAGTTACAGATCCATTATTGTCAGAGGCTATGTTATTTATTATCATTCGTTATGTAGTATGGAGTTACACGGCATTAACACCATAGATCGACCTACAGCAGGACGTCTGAGCTCAAAAGAGCTCCAGTTGAGTACCAGCTGACGTCCGCTACAGTGGAAAACACTTCTTGGACACTGTGGAGAAGCAAGTCTGATGTACCCATTGTGGAAAGGCTACAAGAAAAATCTGCGGTACATGTCGAGTTGGTTGCCATGTTCTGTGTGACAAAACATTTTACTCGCTGTGACCCATTGTGAAAACTCTGCACAGATTTTTGGGTAAAAATATTACGGAACCTTTACCGAAATTCATGGAAGAGACTTTTATTATGGTTTTATTTTAAATTTGTTTAAAATATTTTATATTCTAGCAATTATTTTTGAAAGTTGCTGATATGTTATCACATTTATAAATTTTTTACTTATTGACCGTTTAGACTGCATTTTTATGGTCTAATTTACTACCTATTAAGTTTTACTATCGACTTGTATGACTAAAAACACTGTGTAGTATACATTTTTTACTATTACATTACAAATTTTCCGATTGTAGTTGATTGTAACTTACCTCATTTACAAACTTTTTCACATAATGTCCTTTTAGCTGACTTTTTATTGCGGTATTTACTGTATCTATATACCTAAACTTGTGAAACCTATGTGTTTCCTACCAATATATACTTTTTGTTTTTGTGTTTCTTCATTTCTTTTCTTTAGTTTGACATTTTATATAGGCCTATTTAGAATTATAATAGGTCAAATTTATGTTAACAATTACAAACCTGATGACGCTCACTGTCGGCTGTTTTGTCACTTACACACTGTACCCGTTCGTGCCCACTGTCGACATGCCATAATTTATATAAAAATGAGTATAAAAAATTAAAAACAATCAAAATCTGTGTTTTTGTACCATTAGCAACAAAATTATCAGTTAATTGGAACAACGAAAGAGGAACAGAAATAGAAAAGCGACTAATTTTAGCGACCAAATGCTTCTGGAGCTTATCAAAATTATTAAATTCCAAAATATTATCAAAAAACACAAAAATAAGAATTTATAAAACTATTATTCAACCAGTTATTTTATATGGCTCAGAAACATGGACAATGACAAAATATCATGAAAACAAACTCATTATTTTTGAAAACAAAATTTTAAGAAAGATTTTTGGACCTATAAATGAAGAAGGTGAGTGGCGAATAAGAAAAAATCGTGAGCTCCGAGAACTATACCAAGATCCAGACATTGTAGCCACAGTGAAGAGTAGACGACTGAGATGGGCAGGACACATAGAAAGGTGGGAAGAAGAGAGTGTGCTGAAGAAAATCAAGAATGGAAGGCCACGTGGTACTCGCCCGCTGGGAAGACCAAAGCTGCGGTGGAGGGACCAGGTCCAGAAAGATCTTCAGAGAATGGGAGCATCTCTTGCGCAAGCAGCAGACCGGCAGC
Organism: Flexamia atlantica; assembly: GCA_035578135.1. Taxonomy (NCBI): domain Eukaryota; kingdom Metazoa; phylum Arthropoda; class Insecta; order Hemiptera; family Cicadellidae; genus Flexamia; species Flexamia atlantica. The sequence continues at coordinate 54,725,573 of JAQJVK010000005.1, read as the reverse complement.
AGTGGAGGCAACTTGTTGGCGAGGCCAAAAACCTACTTAGGTTTGACTAGCCAAGAAGGTAAGGTAACAACAAAATACTTAGCAGTAAACAAAATCCAAGAAAAAAAAATTAATTTGGGCATAAATGGGTTAAACAGGGGGAGGGGGTTCATAGGTGGTCCCCAACAATTGCAATGCCTTTGAAGCAATTAGGCCTATGATTCTACAAAACCAAATTTCTCTTAACAAGAAAAGGAGAAAGTCCAAAAACAAGGGGGAAATTCCCCTGACCATTCCCACCATTAAAAAACCCGGTAATTGTACACTTTACGGTACTCCTCCCGAAATTGAAAATTTGTTAAATGTAGGAAATAACGCCATGATTCCGGAAATGATAGTCGTTTACCGCGGAAAATGTCGGAAAATGCCGTAAAATCGGAAAAACCGGAAAAAACTTTTTTTATGGAAATAGGTCATGTGGGTACTCAAATTGATCGGGAAAATGAGCTGAACAAGAATAAGCAAGAATTTTCAAGATACGTTGGATATTAACGGAGACACGGCCAGAAAAGCGTCGGGAAAGCCGAAAACAAACTTTTTCTAAAACATATGATGTGGGTACTCAAATTATAGGAAATTTCACGCTGAACAATTCTGCAATAATTTTCATGATCTGACGTACAATAGTCGAAATAAATCAAAAAATAACATAAAAATTTATAAACCGACTTTTGTTTAAGTTATATGAAGATGGATTTGGCTCGAATAAATTAGATAGGGATTGGTTATGTTAATTTAGGTTGTATTTGGTTTGGTTAGGTTTGGTTAGGTTTGGTTAGGTTAGGTTAGGTTATGTTAGATTGCGATAAGTTGCAAAATTTTAAGTTACATTAGGATTGGTTTAAAACGTTTAAGGTAGGTAAGGATAAGGTTGGTAAAGTAAGAATGTGATATTATAATCCTAATCTAACAATAAAAACCCTAATTAAACTAAACCAAACCCAATATAACATAACCAAATCCAATATAACCTAACCAAACCTAATCTAACCTAATCAAACCAAACCTAACATAGTCCAACATAACCTAACTAGACCTAACATAGTCTAACCTAACCTAAACCAACCTAACCTAACCAAACCTAACCTTAGATCCCACAGTTTAGCGTAACTCACCTAAAACTAACCCATTTTGTGCAAATCAATGACTTTTCCGGCCATAACTCCGTTAATATTTGATCGTGAAAATTCTTGCATATTCTTGTTCAGCTCATTCTCCCGATTAATTTGAGTACCCACATGACGTACTTCCGAGCCAAAAAATATTTTTCCGTTTTTCCGATTTTCCGGCATTTTCCGACGTTTTCCGCGGATAACGACTATCATTCCGGAATCAAGGCGTTATTTCCTACATTTTGAAAATACCCCCGTTGCAGCAGACCTGCATACTCAGCGAATTTCAAGTGCAAAACAACATATTTCGATCCAACATAGCGAGATTTGACATGTTTTTGTAAGCTCCATAAGAATAACATGGGGAATGAGTATGGAGGTTTGCTGCTACAGGTATATTAAAACTGGGTGGTTTTAATTCACTATTTAGTAGATCTGAACTAGAAGAAGCCATTTACCAAGTTTTTCAAGATATGTTGAGAAATAAGCGAGATATAGAATTTTACTTATTTCCCATAAGGTTAACATTGGGACAACGTACTGCGTTTACCACTTTCAATATCTCGGCAACCAATGGACATAGAGCCATGATTCAAAATACTAAATTGTTTGTTTTTTTGGGCTGAATTCAATGGTGCCAATAAAAATTTGAAAAATTTTATTTTTCTATATAAAAATCTCAAAAAACCCATTTTTGGGGGGGTTTACCCCCCTTTACCCCCCCTTCCGGTGGTCCGATCGGGCTGGTTTACGAACTCGTCCGAATAATTACTACTTTACACGTCTATGCCAAATTTCATTCCGATTGGACCATTTTTGCGCAAGTTATCGTGCTTAAAGACACATATATATATATATAGATATATATATAGATATATAGATATATATATATATATTTATGAAAGTGAACGAATGGTGTTTTTGGCATCTGAGGACCTCAAAAAGAAAAGTTATGATGGTTTTAGGCTTAGGTCTTACCATGAGACCTACGGTAACAGCTTCTTCCCTATAGGGGAAATTCGCTAAAAATTTTCAATTTCGGGAGGAATGCCGTAAAGTGAACAATTACCAAAAACCCTAAGGAAAATTGATTTTAAAAGTTCAAACCAAAAGAAAAAAACAGTTGAGGAATTTCAAATAAAAAAACTGTGCATGCTATAATAGGCCTATCTTTCATTTCATAGCCTTGCCTTTGCATTTTGCAGGGAATGATGCAACAAAAGCCCTAGGTTAATCTCAAATTTCATATCTCATCAACTTCAGCTTTTAGATCCACTCTTAAATAAAATCTTCAAAAATTAACTTAATTTAATAAAATGACCTTGTAGAACTTACTTAATGCCGGCAAATAGATAAAATGAATTTCTATCTTACCATAGTGTCGAACTAATGAGGTGCAGCCGATAGGTAAAAATGAAAACAATTTCACTGAAAAGTTATGTCTACGCGGGTAACAAGAACTTTTGAATATTGAATTACACCGTTTAACAATTTTCACAGTACTATTTGTATTTGATAATGAATTATATAATGCAGTTTTAGTTACAGAGAAACATGTTCGACCGATTGTCGCCATTTTTGTTGTTATTTCGGAAATATTTTAGACAGATTGCAGAAGACTAAAGCACATGTGTACACGGTTGCCAACTTCACCATAGACTAACAAATTGAATTTTGTTAAATAAATCTATTTTTACATTTTTCTTATTAAATAATATATAATATGGTTTGAATTTTCAGGAACGTTCCATAACGTCCAGCTTACAAAACTTGCAAGTACTTAAGAAAACGGTCTAAACTAAACGAAAGTAACTTAAACCACATAAAATAACCCATATACCTAACTTAACTCAACCCAAAATAAGAGTAAACTAACCGACACTAACCTAACTCAATCCAACCTGGACATTCTGCACCTGGACGTTATGAAACGTTCCAAACCAAAACCTAACCAAAATCAGCTGAAACTAACGTAGCCTAGCTTAACCCAACTCAACCTGGACGTTTTGGTACGTTCCCAATTATTAAAATAATTTACGCAATATCTTTCATACAGTAGCCGAAAAACCTGTTGGTTTAGTAAATTTCCAGAAATCACTAAGCTGAAACGTACAAACAAAAATAGAGCGTACATGTTTCATATTGTAAAATAAAATATTGTAAAATAGAGTACAACAATAATAAACGGTATCAGGAAACTGACACATACTTTCTCCCTTCAAGTCATTTAAAACCAGAAAACATATATAGTGAAATAAAACAAATTATCAATTAATTATTACACAAATATATACCAAATTTTATCAAAATCGGTTAGTAAATAACGGATATATCGGTTTTTGAATATTTACCATAAGAATAACATTGGACAACGTATTGTGTTTACCGCCAAACTAAAATATCAATTATCTTTGCAACCAGTTGACGTAGACTAATGATTCAAAATACTAGATTATTTAGTTTTTCAAGCCAAATTTAATGGTTGCAAGTATATTTTCTTTCAAAGTTACAATTCTTTTGAAATTTGAAAAATATGAATTTTTTAACGCTTAAACCCCCATACCTTCTGAACCTGAATTTTTACAGACATGCGGATGGTGTCATTTTGTTTGTCATCCTAAGCTATAAAAACCATGAAATTTTTATCAAAATCGTTAGAGCCGTTTTTGAGAAATTTGGATTTTGTCATTTTTTATGGGTTTTTATGGGGTAAATACCCTTAAAAATCAGAAATTCAAAAAAATGAAAAATACGCCTGGAGATACCACGACTCTATACCTATATGCCAAAATTTCATGAAAATCGGTCCATTGGCGTCGTCTCTAGCTTTGTATACATCCACACACACACACACAACACACACACACACACACACACACACACACACACACACCACACACATCCACACACACACACATAGACAGACAGACACCACGCCAAAAACCACTTTTTTGGATTCAGGGAGCACTAAAACGAATATATCCACTAACAACTCAAATTCGAAAATTTTGACGAAAACAATACTTTCTCCATATACATTGTATGGGGGGAGAAAGTAAAAATATACCGATTAAAAACTTATATTCTTATTTCTACCAGTACAAGTTGTTTTGGCTATCCTGTCAAATCTCAACACCTGTTTGAATAGCTCCGTCGCTAGCTACCAAAAATATTGAAAATTAACCTGAAAATCGTTCAAGATCAAGCAAAAAAATTTATATTACAAAAGGTTATGAATGGTAAGTTCAACAATATTTTGGCTTATATCACATTCGATAATTTATTTAATTTTAGTAATCAATCAATGAGTAATATGAATCAATGACTATAAGCCTCTTAACTTTGTTAAAGTAGACCATTCCAGAATGTGGTTGTTTGTAATGTTATAAATATTTACATTTATCCAACAAGAGCAGACCATTGACGTAGATATTGCAAAGGACCCATTTTTACTTTGGTACTATTAAAGTAAAAATGGCATTTTGAATGCCATGTAAATTTCAGTTGTCTAGGGCATTATTGAAATTAATTTCCTTTGTTGGTTGAAAAGTAGGGATTCTTGGCCATAGGAGACACTCAAAACTATTTACTAGTTATAGGAAAATCAATAGCCTATCAAGGTCAATCTGGTTGGTTTGGATGTAAAACTGGTAAAAACATTACGCGACTCGGTACCTTTAACTAACATAATATAGGCTGCTTAAAACTTATTCCACACCGTTTGCCATCTTGCGATTGATTCATGTCACTCCTCATCAGTGCCATTGTCTAGCCGTTCAACTGAGGATTGTCATATTGTATTCATTGGTTTTGGTCAAGTTTTAGTTTTACAGCAAAGTCTTGTTTGTTTGAATGCACAAATAAATGTATGATTATAATTATTATAATTAGGCCTATGATTAGAAACATGTAGGCCTAACCTAAATTGATGAGCAAATCATTTACGATTACTAAACTTAATTCACCATGTGAGATCGTTCATAATTAATAGTTCTGATGGTTAGAATCTATTCTTCACTAATGGTATTCGATGGTGAAGAACGATTGTAAATAGGTATCGATGTTATTTTTGTTTGATGGAATCCCAAATCAGGCTTTGCCTTTGGGACCCTATTTTTCCTCTTGGAGGTATATTTATTTTTTCTGTAACAAATTGTTGTCACATGTATTGCTTACAGTATTATTTTGAAAATGTTACTGGTATTTGTATTTGAGGAAAATAAATCATTTATCATTTATCATAGATACAATGGAGTCGGATATCAAAGTTTTGCCAGTTTTTTAAGGACGGTCTACCAAGTAAAACAATTTGAAAGTTTACCATTGGTCAAGGCTCTCTGATAGGGGTCTCAATCCCGGACCTAAATTCCGATCCTGGGATTCCCGTTTTCTATATAGGCCTATTTAGAATATATTGATGTGTGAGAACAACACTTATGGCATTTTTTATTAAAACTAACTATATTTTTATCTTACAAACTTGTCAAATGTGGGCTTATTTACGGCTGATTACCTGTTGTTCCAATTGTTTAATGGCTTTCATGCTGTGTGTACTTGACAAATGAGTGTACACTCCATTCGTAGAGCCGTCTAATGTTTTTAAACAAATTTGCGAATCATACATTGCACTGTTTTTCCGTCCTTTTGTGTAAGACGATAATAACAAACGGAAGAAACATCACAATCCTTCTAATGGGCCACTAGAACATTTTCGTTACCAATATTACTTCATGTTCACAAATAATTCACAGATCACGCATGGTTATTGCTATAAAAACAATTGATGAGACTCACTACTCGCTACACTAAATCTTCGCGACTCGCTCAGATATTCGCTAAACGAAAGCAACTGAAAATGTTGGTGATCAGATACCTATATAGACAAATTCAGTAAGATAAAAAAATATCAAAATAAAGTCCCCTTTGTAGCCGTTACACTTATGATACGTCGAATCATGAGAATGAACTACAACGGAAGTTCCGAACGATAAGGAAACTAAGTACTGTCCCAATACATTCCAGGAATAAGATTATACTAGTGGCTTGAAAGGGCCAAAAGCCCCTAATGAGGGAAAATTCAAACAATCTTTACTTATTATAGTACAAAATTCCTTCAAAGCAAAACTGAATCTACCTGATATTGATATCTAGCCTACCACATGGTTTTCAATCAAGTATCAGCATCATGTGTTATATGTAAACAAAGCAGACGTTTTTTAGATCACAATGCATTTTAAATGGCAGATATTTTACGTTATTTCTCGTTTCCTGGTGACTTTCAAGCAATTTTATTATTTTTCCCGCCGTCACGGAATAGAGACCTTTAATTTGGGCCCTCTCCCATCTTTCTACGACTTGCCGGACGCCCACAATTTTGACGCAAAGAATCGCCTTACGAAATTAAATATATGATATTATTGTTGTATTGAAATTTAATTTTGGAGAAAGTAAACATTGGCTGTTTATAATTAATATTGAAATATTAATTTTCTGAAAAAACATATTTTTAGGTTTATACGTTTGAAAGGACGAATTTTGCAGTAGTTCAAATATTCAAATCACGTAAAAATTGAGAAAAAAATATTCTTTTGCAATCCCATCAATCCCGAAATTGAGAGACTCTAGTCCCGGGATTATCAGGTATTCAAAAGCGACCGGGATCCCAAATCCCGGGATTGAGAACTCTACTCTCTGACCAAGGGTATGCTTGGGGGAGTGATTAGCGGGACGGTTGCCAAGACAGTGATGTCCGACCAGCAAAAGCCCTAGAGAGAGTGTGATGGCTCAGCTTAGGGTGAGCATTTTTCTTGCAATCCTAAAACTGGGAATCTTTTAGGTAGTTGGGTCTAGTTTAGAAAAAAAATTAAGATATGTTTTATGATGTCAAAGTCCCTATCTTGATCCCTAATTGTGATTAAGTTAACCTACCCAAATCCCAAGTAGTTATCATGTTACTGTACCATTTTGGAGAATTGTACGGATTTAGTAATTTTTAATAGATTTATTTGATTTAGGCCTAAGCCCATTGATTAGTTTTATTCAAAAATATTTTCAGCTGGTAACTTTAAACACATGAATTTTAAAAATTCTATATGGCTGTGAACTGCAATTTGACTAAATCAATAAAAAAACATAATTCACCTAATATATTACATGCTGATTAATGAGTATTGAAAAATTCCAAAAACCACTGAGCTGAAACTTCACTCAGAGGTTTCAAACTATTCTATTAAATAATAGACCTAGCCTATATAATAATAGAGTGAAATAGAATCACTCTATGAATTACCTGCTTTATTTTTAGCTATTATCGGTTGAATTCGGACAAGTGTAACTTAGAGTTATTTAGCCGAATTTTAACCAAAATAATTAATAAAAAACAATTTAATTAAAGATTAATGTCTCCAGTTATAATCACGTTGTGTTGAATAGAATTTTTTTGTATTGTTTCGGCATAAGAATAAGAATATCCAGTGAACTTTCAAGCAAGCTTTTGCTAAAGATTGTGGAGATCAGCATGTCAAGAAAAGATGGTATACTTTTGAAATAAGTTTAACAACATAATGTCTATTTCAGTATCCATGGTCAACAAGTCAGCATTTACGATAAGTTATATTTTCCAGAGAGTTTCATTCACTTTAATCTTTTTTTATAACGAAACAAGTCATGTTGTGTAGGCTAATATCTGCCATTTGTAACTTAGGCAAGTATTTAACACGGAGGAGGAGGAGCAACCTGAGTAGCCTACTTTAGTCCAAAATAAAAATAATAAGTGATACACTTTTATAGATTAACTAGGGGGCCCTTGCGCAAATTGCGCATTTTATGTTATTTCTGTTCGTGAGAAACTCACCTACAGCTAGAATAAATTATATGGCTTCAAACTCACTTTTATTAATCAAATTAACCTTTTCAATTGAAATTTAAAGATCTCACCTAAATAATCAAAGGCATAACTGAACATAACACTCACGCATTATTCATCATCCAAGCACTATGTTTTTGAATTTGGCTGTCTTCTCACACAACAGTAGGATAACGGAAGATTTTCTAGGGGGTTCGTGTGCAAATTGTGCATTTTAATAATTTTTTTGATTTTCAATTAGTCTTTGTCTTTCAGCAGTTTTCTGTTCTTGCCGGAGGTTACGCATATTTTCCCTAATCTCATCGACTTGTTATTGTATATCCTTCTTCCTTATGTTTCAGGGTTCAATTTACAAGATATTAATATTCTCTCGATTAATATTCTCTTGGATCTTTACCATAAAGAATGATTTACCTGCCTCAATTTGGCTACAATTGCCAATAAAAGTATCCCAAATTCATTTTATTGCAGTATCAGATCTTATTTACAATTGCAAGACAAGAACAAGTTTTTAGACATTTTATTTTTGTTTTTAGCGAATTTCTTTAAAGGAATAAGCTATTATGGTAGTACTCATGGTAAGACCTAAGTCCGAGACCATGTTAACTTTTCATTTTGGGGTCCCCAGAAGCAAAAAAACACCATTCGTTTGAATTTTTATATATATATAGATATATATATCTACATATATATCTATATATATGTCTGTTAATACGATAGCGGCCGTAAATATGGCACGATCATCATGAAATTTGGTACAAACGTGTAAAGTGGTAATCACTCGGACGACTTCGTGAACCAGCCCGATCGGACCATCGGAAGGGGGGGTAAAGGGGGGTAAACCCCCCCAAAAATGGGTTTTTTGATTCTTTTACATATAAAATTAAAAATTATCCAATTTTTGCTAGCATTATTGAATTCAGCTCAAAAAAACAAACAATTTAGTATTTTGAATCACCGCTCTATGTCCATTGGTTACCGAGATATTGAAAGTGGTAAACACAGTATGTTTTCTCAATGTTATGGGAAATAAGTAAAATTCTATATCTCGCTTATTTCTCAACATATCTTGATAAAACTTGGTAAGTGGCTTCTTCTAGTTCAAATCTACTAAATATTGAATTAAAACCAACCAGTTTAAAAATACCTGTAGCAGCAAACCTGCATACTCATTCCCCATGTTATTCTTATGGAGCTTACAAAAAACATGTCAAATCTCGCTATGTTGGATTAAAATATGTTGTTTCGCGTTTGAAATTCGCTGAGTATGCAGGTCTGCTGCCACGGGGTAGTTTTATATATATATATATATCTATACTTCATACTTACTTACTTCATAGGCCTACTTCATCCTCTTGACCTTTGACCATAAAATGGATTGGCTGTGTCAATATATTACTTCTTAATGTAACACTATTCTTACTTTCTTCACTTCTTCTTACTTTTTTCACTTTCTTACTTTGACATAAAACACATATAATACACAAAATGATACAATATACAAATACTTTTGAGGTGTCAGGCTGTTTGGTGGAGAGATTAAAAATCCATTTGAGCCTCGAAAAACTCTTCGATGGCATAAAAACTGTTACGAAGGCACCAAGACTCCACTTTACTCTTGAAGGGTTTAAAATCCAGGCACTTGAGGTCCTTAGGCAAATGGTTGAACATTTTGCAGGCCAACAAGGGGAAGCTGTCCTTAACCTTACTGGTTCTACATCTTGGGATTGAGATTGATTTCCCATTTCTCAGGTTGTGCTTGTGCATCTGCCCCCTTGTATCAAAAACGGAGAAATTTTCTTTCACAAAGAGCAGTGAGTTTAAAATGTAATGACCAAAGATGGTATGGATGTTGAGTTCCTGAAATATGGGCTTGCAGTGCTGTCTATAGTCAGCCCCTGACATAATTCTTAATACTTTCTTTTGTAACAAAAGTACATCTTTGCAGCCTGCAGAGTGACCCCACATCAATAGGCCATAAGTGATGTGAGAGTGAAAGAGAGAGTGATATACCACCACTAGGTATTGCAAGGTGACCAGGTTTTTGAGCTTCCTAATCAGATATATGACTCTAGATAGGTTTTTGCATACCTCATTGACGTGGTCGTTCCATGTTATATATATATCTATATCTATATATATGACTGTTAACACAATAGCGGCCGTAAATATGGTCCAATCTTAATGAAATTTGGTACAGACGTGTAAAGTGGTAATCACTCGGACGAGTTCGTGAACCAGCCCGATCGGACCACCGGAAGGGGGGGTAAAGGGGGGTAAACCCCCCCAAGAATGGGTTTTTTGATTCTTTTACATAGAAAATTAAAAATTATCCAATTTTTGCTAGCATTATTGAATTCAGCTCAAAAAAACAAACAATTTAGTATTTTGAATCACTGCTCTATGTCCATTGGTTTCCTAGATATTGAAAGTGGTAAACACAGTACGTTGTCCGAATGTTAACCTAATGGGAAATAAAGAAAATTCTATATCTTGCTTATTTCTCAACATATCTTGATAAAACTTAGTAAATGACTTCTTCTACTTCAGATCAAGTAAATATTGAATTAAAACCACCCAATTTTGATATACCCGTAGCAGCAAACCTGCATACTCATTCCCCATGTTATTCTTATGGAGCTTACAAAAACATGTTGAATCTCGCTATGTTGGATTGAAATATGTTGTTTTGCATTTGAAATTCGCTGAGTATGCAGGTCTGCTGCAACGGGGATACTACAATAATATGATGGTTAAAAATTCATCTCAAAGTAATGAGTTGCTAAATTACTATCACATTTTAAAACCGTTATAGCGCAAAATGGTTACCATTGGAGCGTTGAAAGCACACCCTAGAAATAAATAAAAGGCTTGGGGGTCGAAGCCGTAAAAGAAATGCTTACTTTAATTATCAGTCGCCGGGCGCTACATTATAAGCTGTAAAATGACACCTCAATCTTCGTAAAAATCAGTTAAGTAAGACGGCTGAAAAAGGGATGAAACAGAGAAAACCCTTATTGTATTAAGTACATAGATTTAACATCTCATAACCCTCGAGCGGGCGCACGCGGAGTTTTCCTCCGCACGTGTTTTTTATGTTAAAATAAACAGACATAATGGGTGTCGGCGGTCGTGTCCGGCTCCGTACTTTATGCCCCTCATTCCAGGAATTTCCTAAAGCTATTTATACCCCCCACCCCCCCCCCCCCTTGGTACCTCGTTATATGCAATTCAGAGATGCCGTTTGCGGAGGGCCCTCTCCCGTTACACAGACACTGATACCTATTTTTAAAATTCATAATAACAATGGATTTGTAATTATTATTAATTTTTTGGACTTTTCCTTTTGCTTTCGAAAAAAAGAAATGAAATGAAAAGTCCAAAAATTTTAATAATAATTAATACATATTTTATACTAGAAAATTACTTACTATGTTTAATTGAAATATTACATCTATTAAGTTGAACAATTAATTGGAACGACGATGAAATGTGATTCCTAATGAAGTTTGTCAACATTTCAATACTATATTTCATTATAAAACAAGTAAAATGGGTTAAATTTGTGCAATCTAGGGTTGCGGCGTAAAACTCCGCATGCGCCCGCTCGCGTTTTGCCGGTGAAGCGCCCGCTCAAGGGTTAAGAGAAATTAGGAACCTGAAGTTGAAAGGCAGAATATCTGGAAGGTATGGAGATAGTTAGGCTGTTTTTGGAAGTGATTTTAATACTGTATATTTTCTTAAGAAATGATGTGTAAACTGTTGGCAATCAATGTCTCACGGTCTTTAAAAGAAAACTTACACTCATATCCTTTTTTGATATTTTGTTACAGATGTTGAATCCTCGAGCAGGTTTACTTATTAAGAGATTAAATTTGAAAAACTCCAATTCAGTGACAACAATCGCTTTATATTCTCGTAAAAGTAACTCTAACCAAGATGATAGTTTTAAGATAGTTGGAAGAAAAGGAGCTGAAGCTAAAAATGGTAAGATTTTTACAATTGGCACATTATATCTTGACCCTTGGCCTAGTCCATTGCTTGAGCTGTCAGATATTGTTTACTGTCAATGATTTTGGACAACAAACAATATAAAAACAAATTTCTACAAACATCAACTGTATTTTGTTTACAAATGACAATTAAGTTATACACTGACAGCTGATGGAAAATGCTAACACGTCAGGCTAGTACAACTTTGTGTATCAGCTGTGGTCCCTTGATGACTTTCACTCCACTCCAATTGCTTCAGGTTTAAAGGGTTCTCAAGTGTCAAGATATAATGCGCCAAGTGTAAGTCGTTTTCTCTGGTAAGAAACATACTTAATCTAAAAACTGTAGACTGATTAATCCTATGTAGTTTTGATATGAATTTTTCTTTATTATGATTAGGGGCTATTTAACCCCCTCAAGCCACTAGTATTTACAGTTTGCGCATTATATCTCCGGGTATGACAGAGTCAGCTGGTTGCAAGGCGCGGGGGGGAGAGGGGGTACTTTTCTGAAAACATTGTTCTACAGCCCTGCTGTGTTTACCAAAATCATATGTTTAAAATATCATATGATATGGTTAGTAACGTAGTGGTCATAGGCGGAGATATAATGCGCGAACTGTACATCGATATATTTCCTGAGTTAAAACCCGTTTTCTTCTTCGGGACATGTGGCAAGGCGACACTAAAAAAACAGGCCGTAATGCTCAAGTTCACATATGATTGTAAGCGATGGCTATGACGTAATGAATCGTTTGTGATCAGCTGCTTGCTCCTTGATCAACGTCAGTCTGAACCATGAAGTGTCATCGTAGCTGTTGTGTAAACACAAAAACGGATTCACGTGCACATTTTATACTCAACACAAGTGTTTCTAAATTCAAAATAGAAAAATTTTCGCACTATTACTCAAACCAAGGTGTCTTCAAATAGGCTAACAATTTTATAAACTTTGTAATAGTTTGCTCCTCGGTGCATATACATTTGATTATTAAGTCAAAATAAAAACATGTCCAACTTTATAATTGTTTGCTCTAAATTTTTTGTTCAAGCTCCCTGTTACTGCTAACGTCATTTTTTACTCTTCCGTATACCCACTAACAACACAAATTCGACAATTTTTACGAAAACAATACTTTCTCTAAATACTTCGTATAGAGGGAAGAAAGTAAAAAAATAAAACATATTTTACTCAACTAAAAATATTGTAAATCCTATTAAAATAAAACAAACTATTTTGCTTGAAACAAATTTTTAATTTTTTATACAAAGGTGGATTAAAATCTATTCTAATAGTCTGGTCGGCGAGCCATGTGACCTTGAAGCAGGGTCCGACTAAAATGTTATGATTCATTCTAGTACTAACTATTTGATGCACTGAACAAGAACTCTTTTCCACAGTCATATTTAATTAAATATGGCTCAAATGAAAGATACAGATCACTTGAGTGTTTTTAGACAAGAACGAATAAAGGGACTTATTTAGGACCTAAAATATTAATCTTTTCTCGCTCTTAGAAAATTTAGCAGTGATTTTCTGTCCATGATTGTTTATGAATGAACATACATTAAATAGCTTTCATTTTAGCGAATTTCCCCTATAGGGAAGAAGCTGTTACCGTAGGTCTCATGGTAAGACCTAAGCCTAAAACCATCATAACTTTTCTTTTTGAGGTCCTCAGATGCCAAAAACACCATTCGTTCACTTTCATAACTATATATATATATATATCTATATATATAAACAATACATTGGTCAAACCTCAAACTCTTTAAGAGTGCGTATGACAGGACATCGGTTCTCAGTTAACCATAAAGAGACGAAAAAGCCTGTGGCCTTACACGCTGTCCAGCATGATGCTGAGTTTGAAGATTGTTTTGATCTTAAAGCTGTCCACAAAATTAATAATACTGAGAACAAAGATCTCAATGAATTGAATTTAAGAACATATGAATTGGCTCATCAGCTAGTTTTAAGGTCAAAACAACCTCATGGACTCAACATCCGCTGAATTGTAAATAATTATCACTTCTTTATATGTAATACTTAAATAAATAGTTTGATTCCTCATCAACTGTCCTAAATCAACTTGACCAGCAAACCAAATTGTCCTCAGCTGTTAATTTATGATTATGTTTGTTATTTAGCTTGAAAAAGGTAAAACCAAAATATTGCTAAGTAAAAATGTTTTAATTATTTCGAAGTATATATATATATGTGTCTTTAAGCACGATAACTTGCGCAAAAATGGTCCAATCGGAATGAAATTTGGCATAGACGTGTAAAGTAGTAATTATTCGGACGAGTTCGTAAACCAGCCCGATCGGACCACCGGAAGGGGGGGTAAAGGGGGGTAAACCCCCCCCCTTTACAGGAGATTTTTACATAGAAAAATAAAATTTTTCAAATTTTTATTGGCACCATTGAATTCAGCCCCAAAAAACAAACAATTTAGTATTTTGAATCATGGCTCTATGTCCATTGCTTGCCGAGATATTGAAAGTGGTAAACACAGTACGTTGTCCCAATGTTAACCTTATGGGAAATAAGTAAAATTCTATATCTCGCTTATTTCTCAACATATCTTTATAAAACTTGGTAAATGGCTTCTTCTAGTTCGGATCTACTAAATATTGAATTAAAACCACCCAGTTTAATATACCTGTAGCCAGGGCCGTACTCAGACCGGGATAGCCGGTACAATTTTACCGGGGCCCGGGGTCAAGGGGGGGCCCGGGACGGGTCGAAGGGGGGCCCGGGGGGTCGTAATTGCCCTTGGAAATAGTGGAAAGTCCCCGACAAGGCCCGGGAATGGGTAAAAAGGGCCCGCAATGGCAACGGAGGCATAAAAATCGGGACGTGTGAGTGAAAAAAAAAAAAGGTCACCACTTTTGCCGAGCCGGAAATCAGCTCGGTTTTGAGTGGAACGAGTGCAGTACCAGGACATGAGGGGCCCGGCCGGCTTAATATCTTTACCGGGGCCCGCCGCAGCTGGGTACAGCCCTGTCTGTAGCAGCAAACCTCCATACTCATTCCCCATGTTATTCTTATGGAGCTTACAAAAACATGTCAAATCTCGCTATGTTGGATCGAAATATGTTGTTTTGCACTTGAAATTCGCTGAGTATGCAGGTCAGCTGCAACGGGGGTATTTTATAATAGGCACAATCTTAATTCTAAATAATTTTCAAGCACCACACACGCATAAATTTTCGGCGAATTTATTTTCCGCCGAAGTTATCCTGGAGAAGATACATTCTGGTGCTGTTGAAACTTGAAAATACATAATTTCTTCTTGATGCACTGATTTCCGCGGTCATTTTCGGAATCCAATTCGCTTCAAGTTCACCGAAGCTCTCGATTTCGTCATCTATTTCGTTGTCGTTTTTTTCCATCCCAGCCCCACTTTCGATCTCTGTGTCACAACTTGCAGACAACTCTGATGATGATGGCGATGGTTCATTTTTAAAGCGAGAGGGAACCGCATCATTAGTTATCTTTAGACGACCGCGTTTGATGGTACGAGTAGATCCTTCAGAACGACTGATTACATTTTCTCGATCAATATAACGCTCTTCAAAACAATGAATGCCTACCACTGATCGTTTTGACGGTATGAAGCTGAAGCGTGGTATCGAATTCAACCACTGCTGTTTTCATGTCTCGTTTTTAGGAACACTGAAAACTGAAACACTAGTAGTTATGGTGTTGCTGAAGCAATCAGGCATACAAGAGGATGAAGGCATTTCCTACATCAATTGCGAAATAGCTCTGACCTGAATTTTCCAAACTTCTAAAAAGGTTATGATTTTCAGCAGATTATCACAACAAACAACAAATAAACGATTACTTAAAAAGTAATTACGTCATAGCCATCGCTTACAATCATATGTGAATTTGAGCATTACGGCCTGTTTTTTTAGTGTCGCCTTGCATGTGGGCTACCTCTGCCATTTTGGATATTGGCCAGGTTTGATTTAATTTTTTAATATAAAATCCCACATAAGTCGTCCAATTTGGATTAAATTTGGTAGGAATTTGTATTTGTGTGAAGATATATCCATCACTATTTTATTTTCCTTAGAACACTTGTAAATCAATTTTTCAGTTCTAAAATAATTTTTTAGGTCTAATCTATAATACCTTTAAACAAATAAATTACATAAATAAAAGCTGTAGTGAATTTTGACTTAAACAAGCTCCAGCCCACTATTCAATTTATCCCTTAAGATTCCCATATTTCAATATTTATCTTTGTGAGGTATCGTGGTTATTTTTTGTTTTCGTTTTGAAACTGTAAAAAAATCAAGTGAGCAATAATGTAGGCCATCTTCAAGTGCTAATTAATTTGTAGTACCGGATTTACAGACACTAGGGTCTTTGGCCAAGCTGACTGTGTGTTCCCTCATCCAGTGTTCTCTGAAAATTTAACAATGGTCTGTAATTATTTACTTGATGGCAGACAAACCAAGATAAACTTTTGACTAAGTTTAAAATGGTTTAGGTCTACTTGGAATTTGACATGGGTACCATATACTAAAAAATACTTGGTTCGTACCTTCTACCAATCCCCTGCACCCCCCTGCGGCCTTGGCCTCAAGTCTTGCTAGCCTAGAGGTAAATTCGGCAATGTGTTATAGTTATTCTAAAACTTTTATTACTGTTGCAATTTTCATAAAACTGCCTGTTTCACAATTTGCACTACAAACTAAATAGTTTATCACTAAAAGTGTTTGTCACTTTTGCTCATTTACACTCATATCATTAATTCTTTGTTTGAAATTCATTGTTGGTGATGGTGATTTTATATTTTGATTAGGATTTTTGCGGACATTTGCCATCACTGATTAGTAAAAAACAAGTTTCACGACGTTTTGGGATCTGGAATCTGATCCCGTCTTCAGCTGGAAGAAAACCTAGAACATAACAAGATTAGTAACACAAAGCCAGGAAAACCTGGAGAAAAACACAGCTAAAACAGAGAACTGTAAAAGCAGTCACGAAAACAATAAGCTGAAAAGAAAAACAATACACAAAATAACACAGGAATCACAAGTATCAAGAATCACCAGGCAGGAGAGAGCACGTCCACACCCAATCAGAGCTGAGCTGAGACTGGTGGGAGGAAAGCAAATGGCGGCGGCAACGGAAATGGCGGCGCCCACAGCCAACCAAATCGCGGCGCGCTACCGGTGGCGAAAACCTGAAACAGAGACATGTGATATGCAAATTCCGTGTGTCTGTTTGTGTTTTTTTAGTTAATTTTTAACCTGATTTTGCCCCTTGGCCTTGCTACGGGTTAACATGTTATGAGAATTTTGAACAGAATTGTTAGTAATTACCCTATTTGCTGAGACTTTATTTTCCCTGTCTTTCAATTCTTTGTTTAATATTGGTAGCCATACTGGCCTTATTTCAAGTGAAGATTGACTGATTGGTTGGTCTGCTAGTTTTATGTATAAAGCTTCAATTAGTTTTCTTTTGAAAAAATGAGGTTCGCGGTGTACTATTTTTGCTTCGTCAAAATTCATCTGGTGATTTTCAGACCAGCAGTGTTGAGCAATTTTTTATTTATCCACTAAGCCCTTCCTCGTGTTATCTTTGTGTTCTTTGATTCTAACATTTAAAGGTCTTTTTGTCTCGCCATAATACAGCCTAGAGCAACTATTGCAGTTTATTCTGTAAACACAGTTTTTTTATCCCTGAGTGCCATTTTTTGGTTTGGTTTTTACGAGACATTGCCTAAGAGTGTTTTGTGTCCTAAACGCGGTTCTAACTTTGAACTTCCTAGCAACTCTTCTAATTTTTTCTGGTAATCCCGGCACATAAGGGATTGACATATGAACGAATTTTTCAGTGTTTTCTGACTCATTCTGTTTAGCCCTACGGGTTTTGCACTTTCTTATTACGGATTGAGGGTATCCATTCTTAGCCAAATCTTGCTCTACTTTTTTGATTTCCTGATTTAATCCATCTTGATTTGAGCAAATGCTCTTTGCTCTGTCAAATAGTGAGTAAGCTACCCCTTCTTTGACAGATTTTTGATGGTTTGATTGAAAATTTAAGTACTGCCCTGTGTGTGTCTTTTTTCTGAAAACAGTTGTCCTAAGCGTGTCCCTATCCTTTTCTACGCACACATCCAAAAATGCTAGTTTGTTTTGGACTTCCTCTTCCATTGTTAGGCGGATGGAAGGAGAAATACTGTTAAGATGCCCTAAAAAGTCTTTTAGTTCATCGTCTCCATGTGGAAATACCACGAAGGTGTCATCGACGTACCTCCACCAAATCTTCGGTTTGAGTTGAGCCAAAGACAAAGCCTTTTGCTCAAACTCCTCCATAAAGATATTAGCAAAGATAGGCGACAGTGGCGACCCCATGGCCATCCCCTCATCTTGACGGTATAATTTACCCTCTAGTTCAAAATAGTTACATTGAGTGCATAATTCAAGCAGTTCCATAATGACGTTAACAGGAAGTTTAGTACGTTCAGTTAGACTATCATCTTTTTCGAGCCGAGACTCGATTATTTTTAAGGTTTCAGGAACTGGGACATTCGTGAACAGACTTTCAACATCAAAACTAACCAGCTTATCCGTCTCAGCCAGCACTATGTCCTTTGACTTTTCAACGAAGTCTTTAGAATTTTTTATGTATGAGTCAGTTTTTCCTACCAATGGTTTTAGGATGTCCAGGAGGACTTTAGACAGTTCCCTACATGGTTCCCTACACGGTTGCCGCCGCCATTTGCTTTCCTCCCACCAGTCTCAGCTCAGCTCTGATTGGGTGTGGACGTGCTCTCTCCTGCCTGGTGATTCTTGATACTTGTGATTCCTGTGTTATTTTGTGTATTGTTTTTCTTTTCAGCTTATTGTTTTCGTGACTGCTTTTACAGTTCTCTGTTTTAGCTGTGTTTTTCTCCAGGTTTTCCTGGCTTTGAGTTACTAATCTTGTTATGTTCTAGGTTTTCTTCCAGCTGAAGACGGGATCAGATTACAGATCCCGAAACGTCGTGAAACTTGTTTTTTACTAATCAGTGATGGGAAATGTCCGCAAAAATCCTAATCAAAACGCATCATTAAGTTGAAATTATATATATTAGAAGAAAAGACATTTAATGAAACTTTACCATGGTAACCTTATTATTTCCAGGGGTGGATTTACATATGGGCTTAAAGGGCTATAGCCCAGGGCGGCAGAATTCGGGGGGGGGGGGCGGCAAATTTAAGAGAGAAATCACAATCGTGCTCTGAAATCGTAGAAATAGCCTTGCTTAGGGTCCGGAACAGGTAAAAACGGTCCAAAAGGGCCACAATGGGGCAAAAAAGCACACGCGCGATTAGAAAAAAAAAAAAAAAGGTCGCCACTTTTGGCAAGGCGTAAATCCTATTTGCGGCATACTTTTAGCCCAGGGGCGGCAAATTTTCAAATCCGCCTCTGATTATTTCAGTAGCTTAACTGATGTTTTTTTGTAGCCTAATAATCTAAGAATGACTTACTTTTGTTTTAGAAGTTGCCAGTGCCAGTCTGGGAGTTAATCCCAACTGGGAGCTGTTGACTCCTCAAGGCTTTCGTTTTTATCTGCCTGGGAACACTGGCCCAGCCTGGCAGGATGTCCAGTCCTCTGCCAATGTGGCTAGTCATGTGAGTTACGAAAGCCATCCACGTGTCCCATGCAGCTTGAGGCCACATTAGGCCTTGGGGACGATACGAGTGGTGGGCGGCGAGCGGAGTGAGCGGTAACAACGTTTGGTTTTCGGGTAGAATTTATTTGTCAGCTGGTAATTTTGAAGGTAGTGGCTATGATTGTCCCGAGCGGTGAGCGGAATTCAGTGACGTCGCTCAGTGTGTCGCATTCATTTCCTGGAAAGGTTGGAAAATGATTTTTGTGCCACTTGCTGCTTGCCATATGCATTGTTGCTTTGTTTGAGGTTGGACTCTATACTGGAGATACCGAACATGCTTTTGTTGACGAAAAAGCAGATTTCATTTTGTCAGGTTGGCAATATGAGACCTGACAAATAAGTTCATCTGACAAGTTGAGAAGGATTAAATTGTAGCCTAATTTAGTAATTAAATACCTTTTTTGAATGGCAATTTAACCCTTTGACGTAGCAATTTTTTTTACATTTCTCAATTTTTAATTGTAATATTTTTATTTTGTCTATATTTGGTCTAATATTTCGGTTATAACCTTTGTGATTGTCAATATGTATTGACAATATGCTAAATTAATTAATAAAAATAAAAAAACCGTGTCCTCCTCCTCTATACAAGGGTAAAATGAAGCAAAACAGGTGTCCACTGCAATCCCTATTAAACCTACAAATGCCGTCAACTTCCACCCAAGCCGGTCACCGTTTATTTTAGGTGGGCCCTCCCACCAGCTTTACCACACATTTGAAAGCCTAATAGGGATTGCTCATGGAGCGGGAATTGAACCCGCGCCGCGGCGTATGTCCTAATCATTGGCTCGTCAGTCAATGATTTAGACCACACGACCGCGCAGTACCGTCAGACCAGTGCTCGTTTGAGTCTTAAAGCCTACGGCTCTGGCGGCGATTCATTGAACCGCTTGAGCGTCCGGCCTGGTGGCAAATCAGTGAACTACTAGGCCAAGTCGTCGGCAACAGCACAAGACAGTCCCATCGCAGCGCCATGAGATAGTCTCGTATGTCTACGCCAATGGGTTAAAACAATTCAAATCTTGATCAGAAGTTAGGATCGCCCGCCGCTTGAATCGTACCCAAGGACTTATGTGAGATCACCATTCTGCTGGCTTTGCCATGTATTTATTTATTGAATCCGTCATGTGCTTATTGTAATTAACTAGTTTTTTTGCTTATAACTACTTGATTTTTATTAGTTAATGTTAGTGATTTTTATTTGGGCAATGTTGAACCTTTGGGTTTGAATAACATACTCTCGTTTACTGCTAATATCTGTCGTTTACTTAAAATCATTTGACACTGAGGGTAGGGTTATCCATTTTGAAAACCCTTCCTAAGTGATATTTCCAGTTTGAAGGTTGCGGCCTTATTAAAATATAGCCATGTTGAATCTCTTTACTGCTCTCCTTTTCAATAAACCAGTATTATTTAATTTAGCTAAGCTTCAATTTGGTTTAATTTAACACTTTTTGTATTTTTTCCTTAAAAATGCAGTGTAATATTTTGATTTTTTTTCAGGCTCACGTAGTGGAGAATTCTTCTTTAGTCTGCACTGTTCAAGAATGTCCAATTCTCTTAAGACAAGGTTTGTGTCAATTTAAGATAATATTTCCGAGAGAACACTTTTTATTAAAAACTGTAAATTGTAGATAACAGTATATTTCAATCCTCGGAAAAAGTAAACTAAAAACTAAGTTTTATTGGATTTTCAAAAAAAATTTTAAACTATACTGTATATGTGAATGTATAAAACATCTCTTAAAACAATTAATTGTTTAATGTGGCTGCTAATCAACCAGCTTATTTTTTTCAGAGGCAAAGTTATTTCGCTTAAGCTACACCTACAACGAAAACATTTCATTTGACAAGTTATATAAAACAGTAATTTCTCTACGAAAGATAACACAACGCTGTGTTTGTCGCAGGCGTGTTTGAGCTGTTCGCCAGCGGAGAGGTGTACGGCCAGCTGACGGTAGTGACGCTGGCGCAGCGGAGCCGGTCCCTGGCGGCCGGCGACCTGGAGACGGAGCAGCTGACCAAGCAGTTCGTCCTGGCCGCCCAGGACATTTGTAACAAGCTCAAGATGGCTGGGTACTGGGCAGACTTTATCAACCCGTTTTCAGGTTGGTAGGAGATTAAAGTAAAGAGAAGTTTTGCTTGGGTTAAGAGGTTTGAAGTTTACAGCATTAAGACAAACATTGCAGTCTTGGGAATTGGGGAGTGAAAACTGGGCAGACTTTATCAACCCGTTTTCAGGTTGGTAAGAGATTAAAGTAAAGAGAAGTTTTTAGGTTAAGAAGTTTGAAGTTTACAGCATTAAGAAAATCATTGCAGTCTTGGGAATTGGGGAGTGAAATTCTAATTCTATAACTGGCGCCAATTCTTGAGGCCCACGCCGTCCATAAGACTAATGTTAATTTTAGCATTGGGCTTATGAACGGCGTGGGCCTTAAGAATTGGCGCCAGTTATACTTCACTAGTTCCAATAAAAATAAAAACTCAGCATTTAGAGAAAATCCCTGGTGCCGGTTTTAAAAATAATCGAGGCGTCCAGGTCCAAAGTGGCCTAAGTGCCTAATTACAAAATGTTGGAAAATGACGGTTAAAGAGAAGGCCTCATATGATGGCTATTGGATTTCCAGTGTTAGCTCAGGAAACTGCTTTGTTTAATGTTGCACTTATAAAAACATATTTATTATTATATTTTGTTGGGTTTATATGCTCCAAATATGCTTACTTTGGTAAAAAAAGTGGCACTTAGCTTACTTTGGCATATCTGACTGCTCATTTGCACGGTACTTAGACCATATTCATCTGGTGGATAGGTCACTTTGGTGTAACAAAATTGTTTTGTGTTTTTTTTAATTATTTGGAATTTATTGGCAACAACAATTTGTTTAGGTGTATTTCAACGTGAAATGTTTATAAAAGAAAGTTTTACTGGCCATTTATAACAATAAAACAGGAAATATGGATTGTATCTTAAAAAGCCAAAGTAGCTTAAGTGCCACTGTACCAGTTTTAGCTGCTTTTTCACAAAATATCACAGCAGAGTTGTCATGTAAAATTATTTTATGACTCGAAAAGTAAAAATACGCCATTATTCATACAGTTTGGGCACTACTAACATAGTGAAAGAGAGTTATTATGTGAAAATATGTACCCAGCTTGCCTGTAGGGTGTTATAACACCTTAACATTTTATCATTATTTTTCAATTTATTTTAAATGGAATTCAACAACTAACATTATAATAATAAAATTTGAAAAAGCTAATTTATTTTCATATTTTAGACCTCAATTAATTAGATGATTAAAGAACTAAAATATCAAAACAAGAATCACTACTCACAACCCACAAAATCTACAATGCAAACTTTAACTTTATATTGTAAATAAAGTAAACTTCCCAGAAGTGTTCTGAGAACTGCTAATCAAAGCTCAATTTTCCAATATTTTGATAGGTCTATTCTTGAATCTTGACACTGTAAGAGCAATATATAATAAAACATTTATCTGACGGCTTGCTGA
Organism: Flexamia atlantica; assembly: GCA_035578135.1. Classification (NCBI taxonomy): domain Eukaryota; kingdom Metazoa; phylum Arthropoda; class Insecta; order Hemiptera; family Cicadellidae; genus Flexamia; species Flexamia atlantica. The sequence continues at coordinate 54,702,367 of JAQJVK010000005.1, read as the reverse complement.
CCAATTGAGAAATCCACATATATTCTAGGCACTTGAGTCAGTGTGGCACTAGTGCAAGCAAGCTAAAAACAGTAATGCCAAAGTAAACTTTTCAAAAAATAAAATTTCTCAGATTTTTCTTGGCTCTCAGGCTTCTTTGGCATAGTAAATTAACCCTCACAGATTTTAACAGTATCAAAATCTCAGTTTGACATTTTTTGGCGCTTGAGTCACTTTGGCTCTGGACGCCTCAATTGTGTAATCACTCAATCAAGCAAGCAAGCGAGCATACAAACATTGATTGTATAAGATCGTCTTAAATGCTTTGTGATAAGTAGTGTATAACATCTCTTAGGCCTTAATAGAGGCCCCTTTCATAGTAGTAATCTTTCATTGCAGCATCAATGGTACTTTTGAACTACATTATTATCTATGATGTCAGTAAATGAAGGGATAAATGTTTACCAATATCTAAACAAGATTTTTTTTTGGAAAAACAAAAAAATTCCAACATCCAAGGAAATTTTTAGGGAAATTTTTTAAAAAGCTATCTTACCAAACATGGAAATTGGTGGTATTTTTAATATCTGCTGTGAAAATTTTGGAGTTCGCTTTGCGCTAGGCAGTTGTAATGAAAATAAACATAATCAAATATCTGACACATATTTTCTCCCTTTGCTTAAAGGTAGGCTATTAAGTTGCAAGGATCTTTGTAAACAACCCTAAAATGGTTTTAAAAGAAAAATAATTTGTTAGGTTTGCCCTATCTTACCCCACCCGCACCATCTAACAAGTTGTACGAGACTGATGAGCGCTTCCGTTGTCTCGGGTTCCGCATCTTCCAACGAAACCAGTGCAAAATCATCGCTGATAAATCCAATCGTCAGTTTGTAGGTAAGTTAAAATTAGATTTTGCTCCGTAATTACCATAGACACCGTCTTGTTAAGAGATAAAATACTTGTTGTTCATGTTATTTCATCACTCGGTGCAATATCTGGGAAATAACAATGGAGGTAGTCACCTGCTGCATTGTAGCAGTACCCTTAGCCTGGCTATCACTCCCATTCAGGTCATCAACAGTGCCATGTTTTTCTGATGTAGACAACATGCCAGTCTTCGAGCACCAATTAACAACGCGCTTTAATCGCGCGTGCAGGGCTATGATATGTGTGGGGGGTGTGCCCCCACTTACAATAATTTTACCGTTATTAAACTTATATGTTGGCAGCCCAGGTGAGCGTCGAAGTAGCTACCTTAGATACTATATGTCATCTTTCAGCCATGTGGTTGTTAGTGTTTACGAAGTCCTTGACTTGGAAACACCACCCTGGGTGCTGTCATACGCTTACATGCATGCTCGTGTTACCGGTACTGTTAAAATTTTTTCTAAGAATAAGAATCATAAGTCTGAAATTTTCTGTGTTCATAAAAGATATACGGTTTTCATGATTTTTGACCAGTCTAATACTATATTTTCCTTATTACTTGTTTGCAGTACAAATCGTTTGACTATCATTTACCTCTCTTGCAACTATTACATTTTATTTTGAAAAATAGAGCATTCAAAATATTTTTAAAAATTAACAATTAAAACTAGATAGAATCATGAAAATTACATAAAGAGATGAAGAAATGAATGCAGATGTTATGTTGAAAAGTTTAAAAAATGAAATATCAAAAACGTTCTTTTATAGTTTTTTCAAGTGAGGATCCACTAAATTCCAACACGCTCTTGCTTAAAAAAGGCGGGCGTGCATGCTTAAGGGTTAAAGGAAATTCTTTGGATGTATGAATCTTAGAACAGCATGATACATATTTGGATTTCAAAAACCTCTACTATAATCTTATAACAAATCAAAGACCAATATTACTCCTGCAGTCATCTAAAAATTAATTTAATTCTTTCATTTTTATTTTATTGTAGTCAAACTATTTCACTGCAACATGAATTAAATCAGTATAAATAACACCTTAAAATTAATCTTCAGGCCAAATTAGTGTTCCAGGAATGGAGCTTCTGCAATTACTAACTTTTCACTTCATTTTTACAGGAAATCTCTTTACAACTGCACCACCGAGTACTGCCCTGTTGCGAGATATTCTTCAACAATATGAAGACTAATGATGAAAAGTTGTAGCGTCATTTTTTCTCATTCACTGATAAATTTTTGTTGGTGTTTGATTATTATTATAATTATTATTTATGTAAAATTATGTGACAGAGTAAAATTTATATTTATTTTACTACGAGTTTTCATTTTTATGCCATTTGGTTTCTTCCCATTCCTCCTTATTTGTTTTTAAAAATATAGAACTGGCTGGGTTGAAGTTTTTGGCGGGTCAGTAAATAAATAAATAAACAATTGCGGGCAGCAAATACCCGCAAATACACCGCAAATACCCGTGGTGATTGAGTGCGCTGTTAGTGAAATATTAATTTCACTAACATATTAATCTTGGGACCTTGGGATTATTGGGAATCTTGGGATATTAATCTGGGGACCGAGTTTTGCTTGGGGAAAACTGTAACATTTCTAAACATATAAGATGGTTCCCCACAAAGAAAATGAACTTATTTGGTTGATTTACTGAGGTTTCCAATTTGTTCAATTATTCAATTTATTCGGTCTTTGTTTTTCTGGCCAAGCGCTGAGACGCATATTGCTGTAGATCTCAAAGGGGTATTCATATTGCTCAACACTGCCAGTCGTTAATTGATTACAATATTGCAGATAATTCAAATTATAGGATATTCCTGTCTGTGAAGATGGGATCAGATTCCAGGTCCTGAAACGTCGTTAAACTTGTTTTTTACTAATCGGTGAAGGCAAATGTCCGCAAAAATCAAATCAAAATATAAAATATATGATATTGCTTCATAAATAACAGAAAATTAATCTTCCGAGCATCCAAATTTTGTGGTAAATGCATCAAACTTTTTTCACTTGGCGACGATAGATAATCTTGGTTTGAAGGATTTTCTTCGATGATCTCTTTGGATGAACCTTGTCTTCATAAAGTGAAGTCAACTTTTTTCTTTGTAGATCACATAAATCATACTTACAAACTTTAAAAACATTAAACTGATATAAATTCAGTAAATCCAAAGCATCAAAACCTCTTTGAGTAAACAAATACATGTTGTTTTGGTGTTATTTTAATTAACCTAAAACTCAGCTGTTTGCCTGTTTGGAATTTTTAGATGAGGATAGTATTTTAATACTCCATGAACAATTTGTACGTCTGTACTCTACTGTATTATCTCAGTTCTGTTCCACATACATCGATGCCTGCAACGTGCTATAAAAGTTTTAAAATGTATTTTTACGATCAGCTGGATGATTCTTTAGTTTACTTTCCTTGTTGTTCTGTAACATCACGGCAACTCGTATGACCCCATGTTAGAAATTATCAACTTAAAATTTCAACTTTCTAAAAAATTTGCGTTTCTACAGCAAATTTGACCATGTAGGTAAACTTAAAAATACCCCCGTTGCAGCAGACCTGCATACTCAGTGAATTTCAAGTGCAAAACAACATATTTCGATCCAACATAGCGAGATTTGACATGTTTTTGTAAGCTCCATAAAAATAACATGGGGAATGAGTATGGAGGTTTGCTGCTACAGACAGGGCTGTACCCAGCTGCAGCGGGCCCCGGTAAAGATATTAAGCCGGCCGGGCCCTTCATGTCCTGGTACTGCACTCGTTCCACTCAAAACCGAGCTGATTTCCGGCTCGGCAAAAGTGGTGACTTTTTTTTTTTTTTACTCACACGTCCCGATTTTTATGCCACCGTTGCCATTGCGGGCCCTTTTTACCCATTCCCGGGCCTTGTCGGGGACTTTCCACTATTTCCAAGGGCAATTACGACCCCCCCGGGCCCCCCTTCGACCCGTCCCGGGCCCCCCCTTGACCCCGGGCCCCGGTAAAATTGTACCGGCTATCCCGGTCTGAGTACGGCCCTGGCTACAGGTATATTAAACTGGGTGGTTTTAATTCAATATTTAGTAGATCCGAACTAGAAGAAGCCATTTACCAAGTTTTATAAAGATATGTTGAGAAATAAGCGAGATATAGAATTTTACTTATTTCCCATAAGGTTAACATTGGGACAACGTACTGTGTTTACCACTTTCAATATCTCGGCAAGCAATGGACATAGAGCCATGATTCAAAATACTAAATTGTTTGTTTTTTGGGGCTGAATTCAATGGTGCCAATAAAAATTTGAAAAATTTTATTTTTCCATGTAAAAATCTCAAAAAAACCCATTTTTTGGGGGGTTTACCCCTCTTTACCCCCCCTTCCGGTGGTCCGATCGGGCTGGTTTACGAACTAGTCCGAATAATTACTACTTTACACGTCTATGCCAAATTTCATTCTGATTAAACCATTTTTGCGCAAGTTATCGTGCTTAAAGACACATATATATATATTTATGAAAGTGAACGAATGGTGTTTTTGGCATCTGAGGACCTCAAAAAGAAAAGTTATGATGGTTTAAGGCTTAGGTCTTACCATGAGACCTACGGTAACAGCTTCTTCCCTATAGGGGAAATTCGCTAATAAAAACTACATCTATATGGAAAATTTTATCAAAATCGTTAGAGCTGTTTTCGAGATAGGATTCATATATTTATATACAAGAATTGCTCATTTAAAGTAATTAGTCCAGTAACTAACCATTTCCCTGGAGAATTTTCTCGGTCGGCACCGATTTGCATGAAAATTTGGATTTAGGTTCTACTTACCCTCTACTTCAAAGTTAAAAATGTTTTAAGGGTTGTTTTTTCCCAGGGGGTGGTTGCCATCCCTTCTAGGGGGTGAAAATTGTTACATTGAAACTAAGCCCGGAAATGGATATATTGACCAATTCTAAGCAAATTTTGTTCTATAACGTTTTTCCTTAAAGTCAATACTTTTGGAGATATTCACGATTGAAATTGACAATTCCCCCCCCCCAAAAACCATTTTTTCAAATGGTTTTCCACAAATAACTCAAAAACTAAGAGGTTTAACGAAAAAGTTATAATGAAATAAATTGTAGCGTATAAAAAAACTAAGAAAATGGGGGGCTTGTGAAGTCTGTAAACCCTGTTAGAGCCAAGTTATGGCTAGTTTAAAAGTGGTTTTAATTCGTCGAACGCCAAAATGCACAAGTTCAATGTGAAATAACTAAAAAACTAAAAGTTTTTCGAGGAAAACTCACTGAATATTTTTTTAAAGATCATTAAAAGACCTTTAATTTTGTTTTTTGGAAAAGTTATTATTGTAAAAATTAAGCGAGTTATGATCAAAATAAAGTTAGTTTATATTTTTTCAAATCACCAGAACAGATGTTTCAGGGTTAAAGACGAACGTCCGTTCGGATACACGTCCCAACTTGGAAACCCCCTCCCCCTTCCCACTTTGATAAATGACAGGTCAGTTGTGCGTTCGTTGTCAAAAAAATTCTGTGATTTGCGATCTTGTTGATGATGATATGAATGTGCGTTATGTGAGTGTTGCCTAAGCAGAATAATATAGGATGATTACCTTTTTTCAGCAGTTCAATCTATTAATTTCACAGGTTACGTAGCCTGTAATAACGTACGACCAGTCGTCAATAATGTGATAACGTAACCAATACATCAATAGATTGAACTGCTGATGAAAAAGGTAATAATCCTCTATTTTCATTAAATCTGCAGTTCAGGGGCTTCAAAATGAATTTTAATAAGCAGGATAATTTCTTATAAACCTGATTCAGTTGAATATAACGCAAACTGATAAAAATAGTCCAAGAGTATCCGACATAAAATAAATCGGATAAATTACTAAAGAATTTGATATTCTGAAATCTACACTCCATCTTGAAAAATCATCCATTTCTGTTCATACTTAATCAATCATCTTATTTGAAGAAAAATATTAACAGTGTGAGGGCTGCTTTAAGTTTCAGTTATTATAAAGGGTTTCCAGAGATTCCAGCAACCTTGAAAAAATGTGACAGTTAGCCTAAACAACCTCGATATCATGACCTTTAGTAAGATGAGAAGAAGAAGACTATTTTCCAAATCCCTTTGTGAGTCGTCTTATCAAGGTTCTATTGTAACTGCAAGGCCACCATGTTGTACTCATTTTTGGCCACCATCTTGGATCTTGGATCTTTGGATCTTTGGTCTTGGATCTTGGATCTTTTTTTTGCCATATTGGATATAAATAATTTTTTCAAAAGTAAAGATGGTGTTGTGACTCATCATTTTAGACTCGATTTTTACCCTGAACTCGATGCTGAAATCCATTTTAAAAATCTGGAAAAGTCCAAAGTCAATATCTTGAAAAAAACATTGACAAAAATGCAATTGGGAGACTTTTCAAAAACATTTCATGTGGTGGAAAAACCGCCATTTTGGTCTGATGTTGGTAAACTTTGGATATATTAAAATACACATTTTTCTTAGTAGAATTATATCAAAAAACGTCTTCTTGCAATTTTTTTAAGGTCTTAGAGTAAATTGACTAGTCTATTTTGCAGAAATGTAATAACATTTGTGAATAAGGAGTAAAACCATGTAAATTAAAAAAAAGTTAAAAAACAATTCATTAGAATAACCGATATTTTTAAATTACCAAAATTGTGAAAATAAATTTAAAAAAATAAAGTTAAAAACTTTTCATTAGGCAAACAAATATACTTCTTTGAAGAATTGGATGAATAATAAGGTTAGTTTTATTTTTCTATGGTTATTGGTGCTGTTTTCATGTATCATTCGTGTATATTGTAAATAGCAATATTTTGTTTAAAATTGTAATTTAGGTTTGGGTGGTCTTAAATAAAAAGTACATTTATAATAGATTTACAATTTATTAGAAAAAATTCAAAGTGTCCTTCATTTCTTATTACAAACTATTTCATCCTTATAGTTCGATCATTGTGTACAGATCCCAGAAATCAAAACCTCTTACTCTGTTTAGACATTTTGAAGTTTGAATGCACTAAAGAACTTCAAAAGCAAAACAGAACCTCAAGTTTTACCCACCGATTTTGCGGTTTTTGGTAAAACCATCATAATTTAAGAGATGTCGGACTCTGGAATCGGTTCATAATTATTTCTCCATTCTTAAAACCATCAATCTCACTTATATGATAAAACAAAACTAATTAAAAGTTAATATCATTAAATATTTTCAGAATATATCACACAAAGACATAAACGGGGACTTAAATGTACTATCCTTACAGATATGAAAAACATAAACATTTTTAGTTAGAACAGAATCAACTGAATTTTTGTCAGAGTTAGACGTTTTAGTAATTTGATTATGTCTAATATTGTTATAAAAGTATTTAAAAAATTATCGTTTTAATACTGATTAACGATTGCCCTTTAAAGCTTCATGTATAAAACATTTACTGTTTTAAATTGAAGGCAATTATTACATTGAAGAGCTGTAGACTGCATTTCTGGAAAGTTTTGTACTCAACAATTATTTTCTTTTTAAAATTTGTCAAAACTAATTTTAAAAATTAGTTACAAAATGAGAAAATCAAGAAGGTTACCATTTTATGATTCTAATACAAATATTTAAAGTAAACTTTTATGAAAAAGGCTAATCAGGAAATCCTATCAAATGAATGTGATGTTTTAATATCCCATTTTAATCTGGTTCTCAATGTCATTAGCTATAGCATCAGGGTGGGTGCTTGCGTCGTAACGGATGACGGGACGTCCTGAACGGTCGATGAGGAATTTCTCCCAATTCCAGCGAACGTCCCAGTTCTTGAATGGTTCGTAGAACAGGTTGACTTTGCTCGCAAACCCGTCCCTGGTTGTTGGGCAATGGAGCTGTAAAAAGCAAGAATATATTACGCATTAATATATTGAGGAAAACTAAACCCACTATCCTAAATTCTGTCACAGTGTGTGATTTTTTTCAGTATTTGGTCAAATGAAATGGTGTATAGAACTTACCTTAAGGTATGTAAAAAGTGGATGTTCGTTGTCCCCGTTTACGTCAATTTTAGCAAAGAGTTGAAAGTTTGGTTGGAAGTTGTTGCCGGGTCGAACGTAGTTGATTCCGTTCATGATTTCTGTGGCATTTGCCCCTGGTTCTTGCTGTGTAAGCATAAACACAAATTATTTTGGACTAATCCTCTTGAAAATAGCCCTAATATGACATTATTTAATTTGAATCCAGCATTCTGTAACCATTCAGGCAGATCGGAGCAAAAATCTAGACCTGTTTAATTAGAATCCAGTGATCAATATTTTAAATAAAAACAACAATCAAAACATACAGAACAATTTTTCTATGAGAGTGTTTTATACTTGTTAATATATAAAAGGCTGGCTTATTTTCAGTAAAATAATTCTGAAGTAAGTAAAAGGACCTGGTGGACCAAGCCCTGCCCAATAGTTCATTTTCTTTACCCGTTTTACTCTATGTTAACCCTTTTTTTTTGTTTAATCCTTTTTGCTGTTTTAATACTATGACTGGGCAGCTCTTGCATTAGATTGATATGTTTTAATGTTTTGATTAGGATTTTTGCGGACATTTGCCATCACAGATTTAGTGATGGCAAATGTCCGCAAAAATCCTAATCAAAATATAAAATCACCATCACTAACAATGAATTTCAAACAAAGAATGTTTTAATGGTTTTGTTATTTAATTGTCAATTTGAATTTAGCAACTTATATGGTCCATATTAAAAATTTAAAGCTTTTAAGTTAGTTTTTTACGCATTTAGATTTCCAATGAATGTCTCCAGTCTAAGGAACATGTTGGCCTTTAGTCAGTAACAAGACTACAAGATCGCGCCACAATCATCTTTCACTCATCTGTCATTCATACTTGCCTTAAAATACCTACCGGGGTAGGTCGCCATTTCAAGTACTGTATCTAATGAACTTCTAGAACATGTTTTTTGGCCATGAAGTAGTTATTTTGAGACTCTGAAAGGAATCCTTAGAGCTCTTTTTGAGATTATTGAGCAAACTAACAAGCAAGCAAACATCGCTCGCTTGTATAAGAGTATAGATTTTAAACAATTGAAACATATCAATCTTTGTCAAGATTCCTTTCCGTTTGGTTAGTCAAACACATTTTCAAGCAAAAACTAAATGAACCATCACAGGTTAGGGTATTGTCTAATATATTTTCCTAAATATTAATTATGTTTCTGTTACAATTCATAGTCTGATTGCATCACTCACCAATCCGAACTGGTTGCAGGGGAAGCCCAGCACGACAAGGTCTTCTTTGTACTTGGTTTGTAGTGCATTCAAACCCAAGTAGTGGTTGGTGAAGGCTCAGTAGGTCGCCACATTGGCGATGAGCACGACCTACCAATACACATTTCATAAATAGAAATCTTTTATTTTGGCTGCTATCTTAAAATGGTACAAAGTAGAAACTTGATACTCTATCCCCAATTTAGTCATATTAAAGAAAGCTTATAAAGTTATTAAGGTTATTAAGTTTCAAGTTGATGCCTCAAATATTAAGATCTATAAACAACTAGCAAGAATACCCGCAGCTTCGCCTGCTTAAAGTGTAAATAATTTGAATTGTACCATAATATTATGGTAAGAGCAATTTTTAGGATTAATTAACAAAAATGTTAATTAGGACTGATTTTAGCGAATTTCCCTTATAGGGAAGAAGCTATTGAAACCGTAGGTCTCATGGTAAGACTTAAGCCCGGGACCACATTAAATTTTCGTTTTGGTGCCTCCAGAAGTCAAAAACAGTATTCGTTCAAATTTATATATATATATATATATTATATATATATATATATATATACACATATATATATTAAAGAGAGAAAGAAATTCCTTATTAATTACAATAGTAGCCCTAGAAGTGAACATTAAAATAATATATATATGTGTCTGTAAGCACGATAGCGCTCGCAAAAATGGTCCGATTGGAATGAAATTGGCACAGACGTGCAAAGTAGTTATTATTCGGACGATTTTGAAAACCAGCCCGATCGGACCATCGGAAGGGTGGGTAGGGGGGGATAAACCCCCAAAAAATGGGTTTTTTGAGTTTTTTATATAGAAAAATAAAAATAATCCGATTTTTGTTAGCATTGAATTCTGCTCAAAAAAACAAACAATTTAGTAATTTGAATCTCTGCTCTATGTCCATTGCTTACCCCGAGATATTGAAAGTGGTAAACCCAGTAAGTTGTCCCAATGTTAACCTTATGGGAAATAAGTCAAATTCTATATCTCGGATATTTCTCAACATATCTTGATAAAACTTCATAAATAGCTTCTTCTAGTTCAGATCTACTAAATAATGAATTAAAACCACCCAGTTTTCATATACCTGTAGCCTGGGCTGTAGCAGCAAACCTGCATACTCATTCCCCATGTTATTCTTATGGAACTTACCAAAACATGTCAAATCTCGCTATGTTGGATTGAAATATGTTGTTTTGCACTTGAAATTCGCTGAGTATGCAGGTCTGCTGCAATGAGGGTATTGGTTATGTGCCAAGGGCTTGCAATTATACACTTAAGGGGCAGCTAGTAATTCCACCCAAGATTGAAATGAGAAGGTGTAACATTTCCTCTAAAAATGTTTCCTTTGTGATTAACGAATTGTATGTATTTACTTCCTCCCATTCGCCAGTACAGAGAATAAGAGATAGCCCTGGACACAAAACAAAAAAACAAATACCCCCGTTGCAGCAGACCTGCATACTCAGCGAATTTCAATTGCAAAGTACATGTTTCAATCCAATATAGCGAGATTTGACACGTTTTTTAAGCTCCATAAGAATAACATGGGGAATGAGTATGCAGGTTTGCTGCAACAGGTATTTTAAAACTGGGTGGTTTTAATTCAATGTTTAGTAGATCTGAACTAGAAGAAGCCAAACACCAAGTTTTATCAAGATATGTTAAGAAATAAGGAAGATATTGCATTTTTTTACTTCCCATAAGGATAACATGGGGAATGAGTATGCAGGTTTGCTGCCATAAAAACGGTAATATCCAGGATTTTATACTAAAATAAATTAGATCTCATCCATATGAAGCCACAAACCAAGTTTCATTAAGATATGATGAGGAATAAGTGAGATATAGAATTTTACTCATTCCCCATAAGGTTAACATTGGGGCAACGTAGTACTGTGTTTACCACTTTCAGTATCTCAGTAACCAATGGACATAGAGCAATGATTCAAAATACTGAATTGTTTGTTTTTTCGAGCTGAATTCAATGGTGCTAACCAAAATTCGATAAATTTTATTTTCCTATATAAAAAACTCGAAAAACCCATTTTTTGGGGGGTTTACCCCGCTTTACCCCCCCTTCCGGTGGTCCGATCGGGCTGGTTCACGAACTCGTCCGAATAATTACTACTTTACACGCCTGTGCCAAATTTTATGAGGGCTATCGTGCTTACAGACACGATATATATATATATATATATATATATATCACGAGAGATATATATATATCACTTAACATCAACCTGAATTTAGCATATTTTTGATAATATAGACCAAAAACTGTAAGAAAAAGTAAACGGTAAATTCCTTGACCAAAAACCTTTTTCCCAAACGTTTCTCATTCAAAATAAGATCAGGTCACTCAGCTATCAATAGGGCAAAATTATTATTGAAATAGCATATTTTTTGGAATTGAAATCTCTATCGCCTAAGAAAACTCCTTAGAATTTTATTTTGGAAACACCGTTTCTAGTGGATATCCATTTACTTGAAATGAAATTTCCATACTGAGTCTTTTTTTTAGACTGACAACCCATTTTACAAAAGTGGAAATACAATATAGTACTTGGGGCAGGTCGAACAACGCAAGTAGCTTAAGTGGCATTTGAAAATATATATTAGGTCCCAGTAATAAATTTGCACATTTTACTCTTTTAAATTGGATCTTGTACCTTTCCTATTCCCTTTTATATTTTCTATAAGCCTACCATCCATAGTGCCTTGTTATTTGCAATTCAGTGATCCGTGTCAGTTTGCAAAGTGCCCTCTGCCGTAACACTGACAGTGATTCTTATCTAAACAAGAAAATTACTTAGTATGTTCAATTGCATTATTACACCTATTAAGTTTAAGAATTAGTCGTATCAACGGTGAAATGTGATTCCTAATGAAGTTTGTCAACATTTAAACACAATATTTAAAGTGATATCTATTCTATAGCAGAAAATGACTTTCTATGTTCAATTAAATTATTACACCTATTAAGTTGAAAGATTAACTGTATCAACGATGAAATGTGATTCCTAATGAAGTTTGTCAACATCTGCATACAATATTTTGGTATAAAACAGTAAAAAGGGTTAAATTAATGCAACTTAATGTTGAGGAGTAAAACTCCGTATGCGCCTGCTGCTGTTGTACCGGTGAAGCGCCCGCTCAAGGGTTAAGCTTTTTGAGAGAAAATATTTCAAAAACCTTTCTTAGTACGCATATAGAGCCTGTAAAGAGCATTTGTGCCAAGTTTCATGGCTCACAGTCATGGCCTTATGGTTTTTGAGAAACTGTAATCAGTCAGTCAGTGAACCGTTTTTGACAAATATATATTAGGCCTATAGTCTGAAAAACTGTCTGAAAAATAAATACATCCAAATAGTTGTTAAGCGAGGAAAAATTTTAAAAATTGCACTTATATTATCGACATTCATTTTTTTCTGTAGGATCTGATTGCATAGCTGCCACACATTTTTCATATGCCCTGCATAACCTGCATGAGGCACCAGATCAGATGAGTTCCTACCTTTCCGCGGAACTTGGATAGCGGTATATCGTGAGTGCCCCAGAACTCCTTGGCGCTGTGCTCGTAGATGGTGTCGTTGTACCCGTGGCGCAGGCAAGGTCGACTCGGTATCCTCTGCACTTTGCTGGCAGATGTCGGCGCTACTGCTGCCAACGCCACCACTGCAAGCCCTAGCAGTGTGCTTGGTGGCCCCATCGTGCCTGAAATATGGATACTGTTTTTTTGTGGAAAAGATTGTATAAAAACAAAATGTTGTTTACACAAATAAAATTACAACATGTTGTTTGGCTTGAAGAGAAAAACTATTTTTATCAGGTGGGCCTTCAAAGAATGAATAAGTCTGCCGAGTGGGATAGTGGACTGCAACATAACCTGCAAGAGCAAAGTTAAGAGCAAGTGGGCAGGGTGTAGACCAATAAAGTTATGAACAGTTATGAAAACGGTCTGTTTTGAATGGTTATGACCAGTAAACAATTGACAATTGAAGTTCTTGAAGAATAACAACGAATCCCTTATTGATCTCTACATTATGACAATCTCTGTTCCTTCTTGATCTGAAAAGTTAAAAAACACTGGGAAACTAGTCACTCACAGAAACTGCCAATCCAATATAATTTTTTCTTTTTTTAAAACTAAACTAATAAATCTAAAGCTGTCAAAGTAATCGTACCTTCAATCAATAAGCATTGTAAAATTAATAAGGAACATCAAAATTTTGGGTTGATTATTTATTTACATTTATGAAAACAAATAATTCTGGATGTTCCATATGGTTATTGAAATTGAAAATCATTTTAAGGGATGCAGATGAGTAACATGTGATGGTATCATGTCTTATGATAATTATCTTTCATCTACATAAATAAAATTAGAGTTTGGTCTGTACATTCCTTAAATGAAACTAGAAGAACCCGTGGCTTCGCTCACGATAAAAATTAAACATACACTATCACCCATCAATTATATAGTTTTAATTTCCTATTTATTTTTCTTGTTGTAAAATCTACTTCTTTAAACATATCAAATGTACTTCCATAAAACAAAAAAAAAATGTTTTTAGAAATTCGCTCTTAGTAAGCAGGTCTGCTACGACGGGGGTATTCTATTCTTGCATAAAGTGTCTGTCTATATATAACAAAATGTGACCATATCCAGCGCCCCACCGACAAAGCCCCAAATGGTGTTGCTGCCCTGGGTAGACTCATGCCCATATCGGCGGTCCTTCCTCTTGCAAGTGCTGTTTGCTTGTATCGATAGTCGATCTTGCTATCAGGTGAAGAGGATTGCGCTCACACACTTAAGAAGCGAATTTACAGAGACTGGCTCACCCGAGACAAACGCCGAGAAGCATTTATGGACGTTTCTGCTTAACGAATGGTACCTGAGCTTGCCCTGATGACGATCATGGGGCACGATATAAGGAACGGCACTCTTGGCTTTTTCGACAGCACTTTGAATCTGCTCGCAAATGTTGCATAGTTACCCTTGATTAGAACTTTGTTACGCACCCCCGTCGCAGCTGACCTGCGTATTAGAAATCCTATTTCTTTCCTTCATGAAAGCATACGTGTTAAAGGAACCATAGAACGTAGCTTGAAATTTTATTCACTGTAAAATATCATTTCCTTAAGGTTTTAGGGTCTTGAACAAAAAATTACAATGCCACTCCAGCAATTATTGTAAGGTGCTGTCTTACGTTTTTAGACTCGATATTGATCAAAAAGACTGAATGAGCCGTCCCGGCAATTTTTTTAAAGTGCTGTAGATAAAATTAACTTTACAGTAGCACACTCTTCCTCTTATAGCAGTTAGTTGTCATAAAAAAGATGTCCTTCAAGTATAAGTGATCAGTGATCACTGAAGTCCTTCAGTAATCAGTTATTTATTTTATGTTATACTACATACCAGAATTTTATATAGTGTATTGCACTTAAAATATATGCAAAAGTCTAATTCATTAACCATCTGGCACCAAGTAACAAATTTTCATGTAAACAAATACAATTAAATAGCAGAAAGAAATACCATTAATTTACATCACCTGTTTTAAATTTTACTTTCACATGTTTTGTTAGTAAACAAATCCAACTCAAATTCTTTCAAAATCGCTGACATGGGTACCTTTAAGACGGTCCCAGGGCTAAGCCCTGAAAGTTATCACGAAATTGAAGGTGTATAAACCTACTCCATGAAATTTTACATGTATCTACCAAGTTTCGTGGCCATCGGTCCAGCGGTGTCTGAGTTTATCAATGCTATACATATATATATATATATATATATACCAACATCCTCTTTTATACTTATAGATTAGTCATTTTTGTGTTTTGAAGGTCAGAGAATCCAAATCAAGCCTTATCTCAATTACTGTCTATCTTGATGGTTGGTTGTATGGTTGGTTGGTTGGTAACGCTCTGCATCACACCTTAGACCACTTTTCATGCAAAAACTAGAGAACTGTTATGGCTGAAACCTTGTATTTCTGTATGGCCCGAGACACACACGGCGTTTTTTTTATCGCGCAATCGCGCGGTAAAAAAACTGCTCGCCCGAAGTGCATTGATTTAACTGGACGCGTACACACAGGGTGGAAAAAAACCGTGCGATAATATTGCCGCTGGCGGTAGTTTTGACGCCGCTTGAAAGCGGTTTTTTGTCCGCTTTGTCATCACAGTGGCGTATGCAATTAAATGGGAGCGTACACATTTGGCAGATTTTTTATCGCCGCCATGGTCAGGCGGCAAGACACTCTAAACATTGTACCATGTTGATGACGTCAGGAGTTCTGTGATCATCATATGGTAAAATGCATTTGGTAAACACCCACCGTCGTCTCTCAAAATTAAAATGGTACCATGATTGGCGATATTTTTTCCGTGGCGTTTTTTTACCGCCACGTGTGTACGAACGCCGATTTCATCGGCGGCGGCGGAAAAATTATCGCGCGATAAAAAAAAAAAACGCCGTGTGTGTCTCCGGCCTATTGTATGCACATATGAGAAGGTTTAAGATGGATGAAAACTAGTAAGTCTTTTTATTTGAAATTATACAGCAAGCTCCTAAAAAAACTAATTTTATTTGTTTTACACGAAGTTTATTCCCATATAATCAAGTGGATGATATTCTGTTATCATTTTCAGTGTTCCAAGCAGATGGAAGTAACCTTCACTGATGGCTCAGTCGTAAGAGGTGTTTGATGATTTGATTCAGTTTCTTGTTTTGATTTCTAATATTTATTTTTTAATTGACATGTACTACATAAAAGTAATATTAAATATGGTATTTAGTATTATTGGCAGTTTTCCATAAATTCTTTATGTACATTATCTATTTACTTTTGGATTCTATTCATCTATACCTATAAAATGCAAAGCATACTCACTGACTCATGCACACACTTAACTCACCAATCACTAATTAATTCTCCTACTATAGGCCAGTAAAATAAAGATTTAGCCTGGACAAAATTCCCGGAAAGCTGGAAATCGTCTTAATCTTTCCGTTTTACATCCAAGTATATGAATTTGAAGTTTGTCCCATTTTTCCTAGTGTGCTTTCGACCTGGGACCACAAAAATATCAGAGTTTTGGGTCATTTTTTATTCTATTCTAAATAAATAAAAAACCGTTTATTCTACATTAAAAGTTTAAATATAAGGATTGTAGAGGACAAAATTCTGCATTTATTGAGTACCTTTTGATAAAGATACTTTGAATAGTAATTGATTTATGGTAAGTTAAATGAAGGGTTTTGGCGAATTTCTCTTTTAGGGAAAGAGCTATTACTGTAGGTCTCATTGTAATCCCTAAGCCCGAGCCCATGATAAAATTTAGTTTTGAGATCCTCAGAATCCAAAAAACCCATACGTTCAAATCGATATAGATATGTATGTATCAATATAGATGTATATAAATATATATACTTATGTATTTGTTTCCTCGATAACCCTCGCAAAAATGGTCCAATCTTAATAAAATTTGGCACGGACGTGTAAAGTAGTAATTATTCACACATGATCGAAAACCAGCCCGATCGGACCATCGGAAAGGGGGGTGAGGGGGGGTAAACCCCGAAAAATGGGGTTTATTGAATTTTTCATGTAGAAAAATTAAAATATTCTAATTTTGGTTTATACAGTTGAATTCAGCTCGAAAAAACAAATAATTTAGTATCTTAAATCATTGCTCTATGTCCATTGGTTACTGAGATACTGAGAGTGGTAAACACGGTACGTTGTCCCAGCAATGTTAACCTTATGGGAAATAAATAAAATTGTATATCTCCTTTATTTCAGAACATATCTTAATAAAATTTGGCATGTGGCTTCTTCTAGTTAAGATCTACTTGATTATAGCGTCAAATCCACAAATTTATATATTCTTGAGGCAGCAAACCTGCGTACTCACCTTCCAAATGTTAACCTTATGGAAAATAAATAAAATTATACAGCTAGCTTATTTCTCAATATTTTGATGAAACTTTGTTTGTGCAACATCTAATTGAGGTCTATCTCACTAAGCAACATACCAAGTTTCAACGAGATACGTTGAGAAATAAGCAAGCTACACACATTTATTGTTTTCCATAAGGTCAACATTGGGGAAATGAGGTGGCAGGTTTGCTGCCTCAGGAATCTATAAGCTTGGGGATTTTTGACTGTAATCAAGTCGACCTTAAAAAAGCCACATAGGGGAAGGTCGGCAGGTATCGGACACCTTAGCTTTTTTTGACTATTCGGTTTAAGGATTACGATAAGTAACTACTTTATGCGTCAAATAATACTTCAGTATTTCATGTGCAATTGGTTTAAATTATTTATAATAATGACAATAACAACATACTGTTTTTTGAAAAAGTTTACCTGTTTACAAAATGCGACTTCCAATTTTTGGAGGGTGGTATCGGACAGACCTAAAAATAGTACTTAATTTAGGTTTGGTGGATATTAAATCATACAATTGAATAAATTTATAATGTATTTATTTCCTAAATGATCTTTCTCCGATGACTTCTTTATTTCCTAAACGATTGCTCCTCAGCACACCAAACCTCTCACTTGCAGTCCGTATTATTATTTCCTTAGACAAAACCTAGTCTATTGCCAATTTAATGGACACTACATCATAATTCCCTCTTATTTTCCCCATGTTCCCTAAAAAATCAAAGAATCCAAAAAAATCCGCGAATTTAAGTGGTCATTACATTGTCCGATACCACCCGATTGCAGGTTGTCCGATACCAGCCGCCAGACAACACAGTTTATAATGGCTGTCAAGCCGCAGTCCACAATGCGACTGGACCTAAACGTCGTTTTTTACTTAGTATAAAGTATACTAAGTATTTTAAACTCAACTATGACCAATATCATTTACTTCAATCGATGCAGCAGCTTGGGAAAACTATATCCGTGCACGTGTCCCAACTCAAAAAAACAAAAAACTCTAACCACAACAAAAGCCGTGTACAGTAACTGTCCAATATGGCGATGGCCCGACTTGCTCATTTAGGTGGTTGTACTGACGACTTGACAGCTGCTGCCCCTAGCGTAATTTTCCTGAAACTGGTTCTGTCCGATACCGGCCGCTGTCCGATATCAGACGACTTTCCCCTAACTAGTTTTAGCGAATTTCCCCTATAGGGAAGAAGCTATTACCGTAGGTCTCATGGTAAGACCTAAGCTCGGGACCACTATAACTTTTCGTTTTGGGGCCCCCAGAAGCAAAAAACACTATTCGTTCGAATTTTTATATATATATATATATATATATATATGTATATATCTATATATATATATATCTATATATATATATATATATCTATATATATATATCTATGTGTCTGTTAGCACGATAGCGGCCGCAAAAATGGTCCGATCTTTATGAAATTTGGTACGGACATGTAAAGTGGTAATCAATTGGACGAGTTCGTGAACCAGCCCGATCGGACCACCGGAAGGGGGGGTAAAGGGGGATAAACCCCCCCAAAAATGGGTTTTTTGAGTTTTTTACATAGAAAAATAAAATTTATCAAATTTTTGTGGGCACCATTGAATTCAGCTCAAAAAAACAAATAATTTAGTATTTTGAATCACTGCTCTATGCTCATTGGTTACCGAGATATTGAAAGTGGTAAACACAGTACGTTGTCCCAATGTTAACCTTATGGGAAATAAGTAAAATTCTATATCTCGCTTATTTCTCAACATATCTTGATAAAACTTGGTAAATGGCTTCTTCTAGTTCAGATCTACTAAATATTGAATTAAAACCATCCAGTTTTAATATACCTGTAGCAGCAAACCTGCATACTCATTTCCCATGCTATTCTTATGGAGCTCAACAAAACATGTCAAATCTTGCTATGATTGCTTGAAATACGTTGTTTTGCATTTGAAATTCGCTGAGTATGCAGGTCTGCTGCAACGGGGGTATTATTAAGATATATAGGGAGATAAGGAAGGTGTTCAATTTTATTGATTTCCCATAAGGTTAACATTGGGAAGGTGAGTAAGCCTCAAGAATATAAAAATTTGTGGATTTTACGCTATAATCAAGTAGATCTTAACTAGATGAAGCCACATACCAAATTTTATTAAGATATGTTCAGAAATAAAGGAGATATACAATTTTATTAATTTCCCATAAGGTTAACATTGCTGGGACAACGTATGTGTTTACCACTCTCAGTATCTCGGTAACCAATGGACATAGAGCGATGATTCAAGATAGTAAATTATTTGTTTTTTTGAGCTGAATTCAACTGTATAAACCAAAATTAGAATATTTTAATTTTTCTACATGAAAAATTCAATAAAAACCATTTTTCAGGGTTTACCCCCCTCACCCCCCTTTCCGATGGTCCGATCGGGCTGGTTTCAGATCATGTGTGAATAATTACTACTTTACACGTCCGTGCCAAATTTGATTAAGATCGGACCATTTTTGCGAGGGTTATCGAGGAAACAAACATAAGTATATATATTTATATACATCTATATTGATACATATATATCTATATAGATTTGAACGTATCGGTTTTTTGGCTTCTGAGGACCTCAAAACTGAAAGTTATCATGGTCTCGGGCTTAGGGATTACCATGAGACCTATAGTAATAGCTCTTTCCATAAAAGAGAAATTCGCCAAAACCCTTTATTTAACTTACCATAAATCAATTACTATTCAAAGTATCTTTATCAGAAGGTACTCAATATATGCAGAATTTTGTCCTCTACAATTCTTATATTTAAACTTTTAATGTAGAATAAACGGTTTTTTACTTATTTAGAAAAGAATAAAAAATGACTCAAAACTATGATATTTTTGTGGTCCCAGGTCGAAAGCACACTAGGGAAAATGGGACAAACTTCAAATTCATAAACTTGGATGTAAAACGGAAATATTAAGACGATTTCCAGCTTTCCGGGAATTTTGTCCAGGCATGACAAATTTTTGATCTAATTTTACTGGCCTACTACCCATGCACCTAGAAAACTATTTTTTAGTCTCATTTTTTTAGACATAAAATAGGAGAACTATGACATGATCCTGCTCTGACCCCGAGACTCCGCCACAGACCCTCTCAAAGATCCTATATTATCCTTATGGCATAATATAAATTGATAACATGTTAAACTTTTTACAGATAGATGTGAAAAGCGAGAAATTTAGTAGAATATCAAACCAGCTGTCAGCAATAGAACAAAAAAGTCACTATACTTCAATTAATATTACTATGAAGCGCCAGAGGGAGGAAAATTTATACACTTACCATTCGCCAGCGACAGGCCAAACCCTCAACAGCAGACAAAATCACATGAGGAGTTCTTAAATATCCGAAAATTCCTAAGTCTAAGTGTTACTATCTAGCGGACAATCAATAAACTTTTAGGGCAAGATACAAACAACAACAAACCAAATGATTCATCCAATGGGAAACCACGTTGTGCCAAAAAACCAAAAATGCTCCAGCCAATGATATACTTAGCGGATTCTTGCGAATAATACTCGTTGGTTTTCGTTTGTTTTCTGAGGGACATGTCTGGCGCTGGCAAACGATAAATGAAATTTTCCTCCCTCTTGCACTTCATAATTGTATTAACTCTACTATAACTAGAGATACTTAAAAGACCTTTATTCCTTATAACAGCTCTTATTGAAAGAGCACATACATTAGATCTAATCTAGATGAAGCCACAAACCAAGTTTTATTTAGATATGTTAAAAATAAGCGAGATATAGAATTTTACTTATTTCCCATAAAGGTTAACTTTAGGACAACGTACTGCGTTTACCACTTTCGATATCTCGGTAACCAATAGACATAGAGCAATGATTCAAATTCTAAATTGTTTGTTTTTTTCGAGCTGAAATCAATGGTGCTAACCAAAAGTCAATAATTTTTATTTTTCTATATGAAAACCCCAAAAACCCCATTTTTGGTGGGGTTTATCCAATGTATACAGAACCCTCTAAGTAGGGACATCCAATGTTAATTTATTTACTTCCGCCGCCGAAAATCAGAGGAGAAATTAGCGCTGATACATGGAATAGTTCAAGCTGGTTTCGTATAGTCCGCGCTTTTACTCATTATCCGAAATGTCAAAATGAGGATGTTTGTAAACAAAAAAGGTAAACATTATGGCAAAAGATACAACAATACAAAACAATAACATACAACTTTCAAAATATAACAACCAGCTGCTTGACTTTGGAAAGTGAGCTTGATCCGTAAACTCCTAAAACAATTCCAATCGTACTGAAAAATGATACCCCTGTTGCAGCACCTGCATACTCAGCGAATTTCAAATGCAAAACAACATATTTTAATCCAATATAGCGAGATTCGACATGTTTTTGTAAGCTCCATAAGAATAACATGGGGAATGAGCATGCAGGTTTGCTGCTACAGGTATATTAAAACTGGCTGGTTTCAATTCAATATTTAGTAGATCTGAACTAGAAGAAGCTATTTACCAAGTTTTATCAAGATATGTTGACAAATAAGCGAGATATAGAATTTTACTTATTTCCCATAAGGTTAACATTGGGACAACGTACTGTGTTTACCACCTTCAATATCTCGACAACCAATGGACATAGAGCAATGATTCAAATTACTAAATTGTTTGTTTTTTCGAGCTGAATTCAATGGTGCCAACACAAATTCGATAAAATTTATTTTTCTATGTAAAAAACTCAAAAAACCCATTTTTGGGGGGGTTTATCCCCCTTTACCCCCCCTTCCAATGGTCCGATCGGGCTGGTTTACGAACTCGTCCGAATAATGACTACTTTACACGTCTGTGCCAAATTTCATTCTAATCGAACCATTTTTGCGAGCGCTATCGTGCTCACAGACACATATATATATATAAAATTTTGAACGAATAGTGTTTTTGGCTTCTGGGGGCCCCAAAACGAAAAGTTATAGTGGTCCCGGGCTTAGATCTTACCATGAGACCTACGGTAATAGCTTCTTCCCTATAGGGGAAATTCGCTAAAAGTGGCGCCACAGTCTAGGAGAAAAATTTCTCTCCTAGACTGCGGTTGCGCCATCTCTTTTTCGGCGGCGGGAACTTCATTTTTCCATAAGGTGTCCCTACTTAGAGGGTTCTGTATACATTGGGTTTATCCCCCTAAACCCCCTCCCCTCCATGGTCCGATCCGATGAGGTTTTCAAACTCATCTGAATAATTACTACTTTACATGCCTATGCCAAATTTCATTTCGATTGGACCATTTTTGCAAGCGCTATCGTACTTACAGACAAATAATATATATAGATATACATGTATGTATGTAGAACGAATGGTGTTTTTTGCTTATGGGGTCCCCAAAACAAAAAGTTATTATGGTCTTGGGCTTAGGTTTTACCATGAGACCTTTATAGGGGAAATTCCCTAAAATAGCGGGTCTTCCCTATAGGGGAAATTCGCTAAAATTAATTGCCGAAATGTCTTTGTCATTTCTTATTGTTCAAGGTAAACCCTAAAAACTATAGAAAATATATTTTTGACATTAAATCAAGGCATGTTTTACATTCTATGTATATAAACTTTCATGAAACAGAAAACTGCTTTAGGATTCGCCAAGTATGCAATGTTTGCTGCGACAGGTGTATTTATATTACTGAATAAGGGCTACTCTATACTCTATACTATACATGCAAGCAGAATCAACGATATAGGGCATGGGCCTTCCCAGGGCAGCTACACCCTTTAGGGGCTTTGTCGGCGAGGAAGGACCTCGCTGAATTTGCTTGCATGTATAGAATAGAGAGGCTAAATAGAAATACCTCCTGCGGGGGGCAGCAATAGAAATACTCCCGTCGCAGCAGACCTCAATAACACCCAATAACCCACACAATCTTGTTTGCTTTGAGCATTTTTTCATTGTTATTTCGTTCCCATTATGGAAACTCAAAAGGTTCTATGTTAAAATTTCACAGCTTTCAAATTCACTTTTATAAGTAATTAGATTATTACTGGAAACGTTACCTGTATAGAACATGTTTATGACTCAAAAATAAATTAATTCCACCATTTAATGACAATCCATATGAAGCCATTTTTGAGATAGTCAGCGATGAAGCAAGCTATTATTCATGCATATGTACAAAACATTGCTTGTCTAAGAGGATACACAGGATGATTCCTAACTCTCTGGAGACCTTTTATGGATTTATTCCTTCCACCAAAACAAATATTATTGTACATTCTTTCCTGACCATAAGCACATATTTTTCACATTAGTTACTTTTAAATAACGAGGTATCAACTTCAAACCCAATATATTATTGAAGACTAAACAGATCTAACTTTGTATCGAGTGTAATACATGTTTCTTGGTACGCTACCTCTGTAAAACCATGTTGACCATTTTTACATTTCAGAGCTTAAATAACTCAAAAACCAATTGTCATGACACTATTTAAGTTTTCTAAAAGTATGTAAAAATAAATTTATCTTAAAGTGACATATAGTATTATCATGGTTTGATCACAAACAGCTCATCATTTTTATTTTTCTAAAGTTACCACATGAAAATAGGCCAAAAATGACCCAAATTCATATTACAGTTCGCACATTATATCTCCGGCATGGCTTAAACTCTACTAACCGTGTCATTAGACATTTTCAAAATAATATGATATTGGTAAACACAACGTCTGACACGAAGCGGGGCTTTCGAACAATGTTTTCAGAAAAGTACCCCCTCTCCCCCCCCCGTGCCATGCAACCAGCTGACTCAGTCATAGCCGGAGATATAATGCGCGAACTGTAAAACGTTAGGCTTGAAAAGTGAAAAAATTGCCTCCATTTTGAAATGGTTCAGAGCAAGAATTTCATACTAAACTCAAAATTAGTTCTTCCTGGTGTACTAATTAGTACTAATGTACTAGGTTTTAAGTTGTTATCTCAAGTCGTTTGATAATGGATTGGAAAAACACATCAAACAGTTAGTCTGGAAACAGGCACAGGGAACCCATTATTAAGTAATAAAATATATGTCTGTCTTGATGCAAGCACAGATGAAGAACGATATTCTGTGAAGCAAGGAAAATCCACAAAAGTTTTCCAGAGAGTTTGGAAACACCCAGTTGATATAGATCGTATATTTCATTTCTTGCCTACATAATTGATTTCAACTATAAATCTTTCCACATTTATTGTATTCTCTTAGGCAGGAATTAGAAAGATTGTAAATACATTTTCTTTGAATTTATTCATCAATAATAATTTATTACGTAATAGAGGAATAATGCACCAATTAATTCTCTAAAATAACCTCAAACTCCATTATTATGAATTTGGATTTATTTATCAGTAATTTATTGTGTAATAAAGGAAAATGCTTATTCTTACAAATAATCACAAACTCCATTATTTTGAAATAAATATTTGAAATTACTAAACAACAAAATCATTATTGAATTTATTAAAAATTTTAAAAACTGCAGATTATAGTTTGTTTGCAGGGCTCGTTAAACGTTATCAAGGATCAAAGGTCAAATTTGTTGTGGCGATCCAATTATAACCTTGGGGCAACCATTACAAGGCCAACTGGTTCGCATTGTTGTCATCCATTAATGAAATGAAATGAAAAATGTCTTTATTAAAGAGGCACTTCAAAGTCCTTAGGACTTCAAAGTCCTCTCTGCCACTTAACCTCATACACAAATTACAAACAGCATTCTTAATAATCAAAACAATAAAAGTTATTCAACCGAAATATTAAAGAATACAAATATTTAAAGGAGATGATAATATCTAATTATTTAAGAATAACCTATTTTAAAAATTAAAAAAATAAATAAATAAAAAAAAGTCAAGATTTATTTTTTTATCATACACACACTCATTCACACATGTCGCCCGAGACCCGTCTCAACAGTCTCAAAGCATCACCGCCTGCCCCGCTGTAGCAAGGGATATTTCACTTCCGCCCCAAACCGAGCCCGCTTATCTTCTTTTTTTATGTTATCAGGAAGGGAATTCCACAGTCGAGATGCAGATGCAACTAAAGATTTATTGTAGAGAGAAGTTCTATGGATAGGAATTATTAAAAGACGAGAGCCTCTACGTGTAGAGGCGCTATTAATATAGCGTGCTTGACTATTATTTCTACCGGGTTATATATAACAAGGCTGGTTGGTGCAGTGGTTATAGTGCCCGCCTATAAACTTGTAGGTAGCCAGATCGATCCCGAGAAAAGATATTAGCTTTTTGAAGGGTTGTTTCTGGAGCCAGCTGCCATTGGTTGTTGGGCTATTAATTAACAATCCTGTCTAAGGAACGTGCCAACCTTAGTCAGTAACAAGGCTACAAGATCGCGCCACTATCATCACGATCATCACACTCATCCTTCACTCATATTCAGGGTAACGTCCTCCATGAGGTACCTGTCTTATTAAGAATGATTAAAAATGATTTTAAAAAAATGATTAAAAAAGGTTTTGTTCGATAAAGATAAAGATCGAAGGAAGAATTGAAGAAAAAGGTTTGAAGAAAATATTGTTAATGGTTTTACATAACATCTGTCAAATCAGGTAGGTCTCACTGATAATTTAATCATACGCTTTTCTTTGTGCTGATTGTTTGTACTACAGTTCTGTACTGTTTAATCCTTTTCTCGTATTTCTGTAAAAATATAAGATTGTAGTATGATTTAAAGTAGGCCCTATAGGAGCAACTTTTTAATTATACCAAATGAAAATCATTTTTAACTGTATTTAATAGGAATCATATTTTTAATAACTGTTCTTGGCCGCAGTGTTCTTAAAAATTCTCTGTTAACAATATTTATAAATAAATAAAACTGTCGTTCACTTCATAAAATGTAGATTTAACATAGTATATTAAATGACACCTTTTATATTACGTTAATCCTTTGTTTATTTTTATACCTACAGGGCTAGGCAAAAGTGTAGATACCCCCAAGTATAACTTTTTAACGTGTCATAGTAGGAAAACCAAACTCAGCGTACCTTTACGATATGAAAAACTCCATTTTTTAACAAAAGTCCCATTCCTGCCTCCACCCCCAAAATGGGGTATTTTGGGGCAGTCCCAAATTTTTAAACGGCTTATTAAGTGACCCTCATAAAGTGTTAGTCAAAAGAAATACAATGGCGCAAACCGGAAGCCAATATCACACCCCTGACCAAAATGGCGGCCATTTCAAAATTTCAGATCGGTAAACAAGCTTATGTGTGAATAACCCCCTTCTTGTTGTTTATGTGATAATCTGTGGTCATTAATAAAGCCAACAAAAGCTAAGACTTTTGTGGCTTGGTCATTAACCACAGATTAGTAAACCGGCCACGAAAGTCACGAAAGCAAAAAACAAATACAACACAGAATTAAAAAATGTTACATAATTCAAACAATTTTCCTGAGAATTCACAAATCTTGCACTCATTATTGAAATTTATCAACATATTATTGCTTAATCAAGATTCAACTTCTGTTGTACAAAGTTTTAGCACATATTCAATATTTTCCAATTAATTGTTAAAAGAAACGACGTATATTATTTTTATTTTAAGAACTCTAAATTTTTAAAGTTTTTGCTACAAGTAATTGGTTTCATGAGCGTTGATGAAACAATTTACAGGCGTCAAAATAAACAACAATCTTATGGTTTGCTCTTAACAGCATAACGAAGTAGACACAGTTTTTGGCAATGCCATAGCGTGGTCTTAATAATTAGGTCTAAACTAGCAGCTGCCCGTGGCTTCGCTCACGATAGCAATGTTAACACCCGCTGCCTAAATGAAGATGGTGCCACATACTGAGTTTATGATTAAATAGATAAGGTACAAAAACCATTGGTGACTTTAATATAGTACATGTCACCTAAAAAAATAAAAAAACAACCATAATAAAAGGAACCAAACTATAAATCAGCTGTAGAGACCTGTCTGTATGTGAAGCGTAAACCGCCTTCTTGATTAAATGAAAATTGACAATTTAATCGAAAGATCATCCATTAAATTATACAGAAAGATCTTAGACCGTTGACTCCACCGAAAAATCCTGAAAACTTTGAATTTTGAAAACCCCGTTCTCAGCGGATGCTCACGCCCTATAGGAACGTCCTTGAAAAGTCTCAAGGTTCAAAGTCAAGTTCAAGTAGTTTGGGCTGTGCGATGATAGGTCAGTGGTATTTGACAAATATAAAGTAAATATACTTTCATCAGCCAGAAAGATGTTTTATGAATCCGCTAAGGGTGTCGCTGCCGACGGGAGTACGTAGAAATATTGCTGCCCCGCCGCGTGAGGCATTTTTATTTGGCCTCTCTATACTACATATGCCAGCACATTCCAGCGCCCCCGCCGACATTGTATTTTTGTGGTTTTTTGACCCGGTGGAAGATCGAGTTTGGGAGGAAGGTTATGTTGCGTACAGAGAAGGCACCATCACTTTTTTTATCACCAAAAGTGATAAAGTGATAAAGTGACAAAACCCCTAAGGGTGTAACTGCCTGGGAAGGCTTATACTCAGTAGGCCTATCGTTGAATCTGTGCAGAGGGTACAGGGTACAGAGTGACCCTGAGGCAGGAAATACCCTCTTCGCAGCAGACCGTGCGTACTTAGTGAATCTTAAAGCAGTTTCCTATATCATGAAAGTTTATGTACGTAGAGTAGAAAATGCCTTGATTAAATGCCACCAAAGTATTTTCTAATGTTTTTTGGGTTTATTTTGAACAACCGCAAAATAACAGAGCCGTCCCACATTTTTTTAATGGTTTACATTATCTCTTTCATTAACAGCTGTTATAAGGAAGGAAAGACTTTTAAGTATCTCAAGTCAGTGATTTATCTTATTTTTTTTACAGACAGCTGGTTTTACATTGTATGAAATGTGTTGCTTTTAACATCTGTTTGAATATAAACATTTCATCACTTATAATTCTGGCATTGGATATTAATATGTGATCTTTGAGAGGGTCTGTGCGCGGCCTTGGTCTGTGGTGGAGTCCGAGGGTCAGATCAGGATGAAAATCCTGATAAATGTATAATGAATGGGAAAAAATTAGCTTTATATAGTACATGTCAATTAAAAAGAAATATAATAAACCAAAACATAAAACTGAATGAAATCATAAAACATCTGTAACGACGAATCCATCAATGAAGGTAATTACCATCTGCTTGGAACACTGAAAATGTAAACAAAACGTCATCCCCTTGAATTATGGGGAAATTCAAAACAAAACTTGGTCGAAATCGAATAAAACTCGGTTTTTAGAAGCTTGCTGTTTAATTTCAAAAATACGTACGCTAGTTTTAAGCCGTCTAAAACCTTCCCATATGTGCATACTACACAGGAAAAAAGTTTCAGCCGTAACAGTACTCTAGTTTTTGCGTGAAAAGCGGTCTAAAGTGTGGTGTTGAGCGTTACCAACACACACATATCGTGACATAAATTGAGATAATGCTTGATTCGGATTCTCTGACCTTCAAAACGCAAAAATAACCAAAAATGCGCCATCGACTCACTAATTTCTTAATAACGGGTTCCATCGTGAAACAAATAAATAAACCGTTCCATTTGCAATACCACTGAAAGCTGTAGTTTCAGTTCAAAACCTATTGCGACATTTTTGAGATTCACTTCACTTGTAGCCACTGTTTTGTAAAAAAGAGCAACAACTTAAAGACAAAATAGTCTTTAGTAGTTGTCCTCATACATCAATCTATGTCAATGAACGATCTATCAACAGTTCACCATAAACAAATCACCTTCAGTAAAATTAAGAGAGAGGCATGCACTTGGAATAGTTAGTTTACGGGGAAACAAGTTAGTTTCATTGTGATCCTGCAGGTTTTATAAACAGCATGAATAGAACAGGCTGCATCGTCCTTGACAGTAAAGTAGTCCTTTGTAAGCGGAGGAGTTGGCGGAGGAGTTCAAAACACGATTCCAACGCCCTTCCAGAGGGTTCTACTAAAATACGTTAATAAACTTATTATATCAACAAAAACTTATCAACAAGGCTTAGCGTATTAATGTAATGGACTATCATTAATTGATAATTTTTCAGTATAAGCGAAAATTTTTGATGTTTTAAATTGAGGACGAAAGAATTAATCCACTAATCGGTCTTTTTAAAATTAAAGTGAATTAAAGAGAATTTCAATACAAGTTATATTGAACTTCATATATATGAGGTTTTTGACTTGATGCTCTTTATCAGAAGCAAATAATTAGTTTTATTGCTGTAAAAAGATTAATTAATTAAAAACCCTCCATTTTATTATTTCTAGGGGTTAGGGGTTAGGGGTGTATAGGGGTTTTATTATTTCTAGGGGTTGTTTTTTAGGGGGTTGGGTGTAGAATATACACCCAACTAATACAAGTGAACGTTAAAACGCATTAAAATTTATTAATACTACCAACCGTAAAAAATAACGAACAAAAATATGATTTTAGGGTTAAAAAATGTAAAAAAGCAATGTAATTAAAATGTCTAATAATTAGCCATTAATCACTATGTAAAACTGAAAATCAGAATATATTATGCTCGGTTGTATACAAACTAAATGGTTGGACACAGGCAGGACTTACAGTGAAGTAGCTCGCTCGCGCTCCTCCTGGCGATTTCTGCCGCTTCCACCACCAGAGCTCGCCAGCGCCGCGGTGACCTCACCGCAGCCCGCCCACCAATCACGTGATAGCTTCCGTCGATGAAAGTTGTCGAGGTCCAAAGGTGACTGACTGACTTACTCGTACCATCGACACATATCCCAATTCCTATTAGCACCATCAACATGTGAACTTATTATCTAATAGCCCTCCCTTCTGTTATTTTTCTGGTGTGCGTGTGTCGAACGAACGCAAATCAACATTTTTATGCAGTTTAAGATATTGAAGACTATACAGACAATGATTTCAAATTTTGGAATTTATTATTGGGCGAATACTAATTAAGGAATCGAATATTTTTGAAGACGAGTCTAAGTTAGGCTCTAAGTTGTATTAAATTACTCGTGCATCTATCTGTATTTCGGGTAGGAATGATATGCTCGTATTATTGATTTAGAATAATTAAGATTCGTAAAAAAATATTAAATGTAATTTGCTATTAAAAAGCTATTTACACTTGCAGTATCGCTTATCTTTAATCACATTAAAATATACATTTTATCACTTTATTTTTAATTTGACTAAGATATTTAATGAATCCAAAAATAACTCGTGTGTATGTGCTAAATTAAAATATAAGGACCTGGTGGACCGAGCCTTGCTCGATATGTTATAATGGTTAACCGTTCATCTAATTACTATCAAATTTTTCAGCGTCTTAAAATTTATAAATAAAAATCTTTTTATTACTCTATGAAATATTTATGCCACACGTTGTATTCTTCCTAGATGGCTGTAGTTTGCAAACAGTTGTTACGATTACTTTATTTGTTTGCACTTTCCTTTTTATTTTGTTGCTATCATGGCAACTCATAAGGCCAATGTTAAAATTTTACAACTTCAAAATTAGTTTTATTACGCTATTAGATTTTCTCTGGCCGAGTTATCTTTTGAATCATAAATTACTTATTTCCAGACTTTGAAGGAAATCCTTGGAGCCGTTTTTGAGATAATTGTGCAAGCAAACAAACAAGAACGGACGATAACATTGCTCATATAAGAGTATAGGATTTATTGTAAAATTTGTAATGTCCTCCTTTTATTGCTCTAAAATCAAAGAATAATTTTAGTAAGCTTAGGTAATAATTTTGTTAAGTTTGTAACAAAAATGCAACTGTGATTACATAAATTCGTTCACCAAAGTATCCGCACCAAAGTGAATACTACGTTCATTCGTAAGACCATCATTCGTAATTAGACCAGTTCGTAAGTGAAGTTGTCGAAATGTGGTTCGAATCTCACGTTAAACTGTAGGTCTATTCGCCATTGGCTGCCTTATTTTGAGCTATTAATTAAAAGTCCTGTTTAAGGGAAATGTGGGCCATAGTCAGTAACAAAACGACAAGATCGCGCACAGTCATCCTACACTCATCTCTCATTCATACATGGCTAACCTTGTAGGTTGCCATTTCAAGGAAAAGTATCAACACACCAAAGTTTTATTGGAGTTTTGAGAAGAAACTAAACCCAATTCTGATCAAATTTCCATCATTAGACGATATAAAGCGATACAATTATTACGTAAGTAAAATTTTCGAATAGAAAAATTGTGAGCGTTGAGCAAATTGCAGGATAATGAGAGAAGGCTCAAATTGAAGGTCTTGATCCCAGGGACTCGGGAAAAACTGAAATTTCTTGAAATCTATAAGAAAATGATAAATGAATCCTATATTCCCAAACTATGCTTTCTCCACTTTTTGAATTTTTTAGAAAATCGCAAAAAATTAATTGTTGTTTGTTTGTTGTTAATTGTTTTAATTCAATGTTTGGTTATTTTTTATTGCTAAATTATTCTCTTCTTACTTACAGACAGTATAATCTATCTTTTATATCAGTGTTTCTCAACCTTTTGGTGCTCGCGTACCACCTACCACATTTACAATATTTTAGCGTACCATCGCAATGACTCCCCTTCCTCCCACCACTCAGGGATCCCCTCAAACAGTGCTTATACAATTGTTACCCTTTGGCGGTGTTGTTTTTGCCTGCTAAATTTATTTTATTTTGCTTGTCAATGTACATTTTTAGATCTAAGGATCTAAGGATGATTGTAGGGACATTCTTGCAAATTATATGTTCACCTAGGCTCTTCTCAATTATTTTACAGTCAATTTGGCGAAAAACACTAAGTATTGGTTTGAATATAAATTTCGTTAATGTGAAAAAATGTCTAGGTACACGGGGAAAAATAATCTCTGCCTGTTATTTGGAACTTTACATGTTTCTCATGCTTTATATGGAAAGATCTATACAGGGTGAGTTTTAATTGTCCCCCCCCTTACTTTTTTTACATTTCTAAAAATAACTATCCCAGACCCCGCCCAAACATTATTGGGTAGTAAGTACCTCGTTTTGAGGGGGTACTCATTTTCGGCCGCCATCTTGGATCCGCCATATTGGATCCAAAATAATTTTTTCAAATGTAAAAGTGGTATTGTGACCCATCATTTCAAGCTAGATTTTGAGCCGAATTCAATGCCGCAACCCGTTTTTAGCTATAAAAATTAGTTTTTGAAAAATTAATACTTTTTGAGATTTTTATTAGAAATATGTCAATATCTTGAAAACTAAACATGATAATTAAAAACGGGTTGTGGCATTGAATTCGGCGCAAAAAACTAGTTTGAAATGATGGGTCACAACACCAACTTCATATTTGAAATAACTTACCTTTTTAAGGAAGAACATCGTGCGACTGTTTATTTTAAAGGGCTTGTTAAAAGAAACACAATGCCGCAAACCGGAGGTCGATATCATGCTCCAGTCCAAAATGGCAGCCATTAAAAAATTAAAAAATGCTGTCCGTCAATTAAAACGGAGTATTTTCTGTGTTCGGCAATTCACATTTAAATCGAATAAGAACCACCAGAACACATTAACCACTTAAAAGATACAAAAACAATAATTTCTTGTTGTAAGGCACAACCCTCCAAAATTGTTTTTGGGGGGTGGGAGTTTTTCCAACCAATTCCAATATCAGCTCACATCGTATGAACACTCGTTTTAATATGGTGAATGAGTAAAAAAATAAGCCAAAGCTTGTTTTAATGAAATTGAAAAAAATAGTTATTTTTGTGGCAAATATTTGGTACTTCATGTATGGGGGTTTTTCTAAAAGGTAACGCATAGACGACCCTCCGCAGTTATATAAACCTTTGCCGCTGAGCCAAAGGTCGCATTAAGGCGGATATCTATTAGTATGTTAGTTAAATAATTTTGATACTAACAAAATTCATTTATTTATTACAAGTAAGGTAACTTTTTTGAAATTAAATTAAAACAAGCTTTGGATATTTTTTTAATCAGCAAATTAAAATGAGTGGTCATACGATAACAGTTGATATTGGGATTGGTTGGACAAACCCCACCCCCCCCCCCCAAAAAAAAACCATTTTGGAGGGTTGAGCCTTGATGATGATAAGAAATTATTATTTTTGTATCTTTTAAGTTGTTAAATGTGTTCTGGTGGTTCTTATTCGATTTAAATACGAATTGCCGAACACAGAAATTACTCAGTTTTAATTGACGTACAGCATTTTTTAATTTTTGAATGGCTGCCATTTTGGACTGGAGCATGATATCGACCTCCGGTTTGCGGCATTGTGTTTCTTTTCACAAGCCCTTTAAAATAAGCAGTCACACAATGGGGATTTACATTTAAAATTTTGGGGCTACCCCCCCAAAATCCAATTTTGGGGGCAGGGGCAGAAATGACACATACATCCAAAAGTAGTTTTTTTGGTACTAAAAGGTATGCAAAATATTGTTTTGATATCTGACTTACTTTAAAAGATATTAAGTATTATTTAAACCGTTCCGGGACTTTTGGGACACACAGTATATGTATGTATGTAAATGAAGGAATGGTGTTTTTTGCTTCCTGGGGCCCCAAAACAAAAAGTTATCATGGTGTCAGGCTTAGGTCTTACCATGAGTGCTACGGTAACAGCTTCATCCCTGTAGGGGAAATTCGCTAAAAAAGATTATTTTCGGACCATGACAAAATTTTTTTTCCTCCACCTACTATCTATAGTCGTCTTTTAGTCCCTGGTATAATACTAAAGTACTAGTTTATACTCCATGGGATTTACTTACTTACTTTTAGTCCCACGGGACTAAAAGTAATCTCATAAGAAATACATGGGAAGAAATCCGGCAACGCCGCGGTGTACAGTGAGAAAATATGGCAACACTGTCGATTTCAATTTGTTTCTC
The DNA here is from genome assembly GCA_035578135.1 of Flexamia atlantica. Taxonomy (NCBI): domain Eukaryota; kingdom Metazoa; phylum Arthropoda; class Insecta; order Hemiptera; family Cicadellidae; genus Flexamia; species Flexamia atlantica. The sequence continues at coordinate 54,668,261 of JAQJVK010000005.1, read as the reverse complement.
TATGTTGAAGAGAGTGTCACAGCATACGAACGTCCGTTTCCGTTGTCTACAGGACAGCGTACTAGCGTATCCATTTTGAGTTTGCTTTAGTTTAGGCTATATTCCTGCATATTTGTGAACTAGGGTATTTTTAAAGAAGAGTGTGAATAAAATGGTTAAAATTAAAGCCTAAATACCTTGCATTATTTATTTATATAGGCTATGTGACTGTAATGCAGTTTGTTGAAGCAAAGGATCATCTGAAGGTAAAGTTACAGTGTTATACTGAGTTATTGTTAATGGTGTAGGTGGAGGAAAATTTTTGTGTGCATCACGGGACTAAATCAATTTTTCTCCCTCGGGAAATTGTCAAATAATCTATGCAACAGTTTCCCTCAGGGAGAAAAAGTTGCACTTTAGTCCCTAGATGCACAAATAACTATTTCTTATCCTTAATTTTAATTTTTATAGCTAAGTTAGGACCACAAGTATTCTGCTTAGCATGATATTTTCATTTTTGGAGGTTTCTGGATCACATTTTTTGATAAAATACAAAAAAGCTTAGTTACCTGCTCGTCAGCTTCATGGTACTTTTTTTAATCTCATCATCAAATCAAATCAAATCAAATCTTTATTGCCGTAAGACATTTTTACAAATGTATAGCAAAAGTCAGCTATACAATTACATGTATAGCAAATAAAATTACTTACAGCTATTTTGTTTGTTTCTGTCACTCACACACACAATCTCGCAACAGGAAACTACCATCCACACTCATTCACACAGGGACTCTCCCCCGCTGTAATTTAATGACCGATGAATTCCCCCACCGAGTAACATGCGGAAGCCACAAGGTAGCCTTTCAATCGAGACTTAAATTTGGTCAAATTTTGTTCAGACCTCAGGTTTTCAGGAAGAGCGTTTAGGAATTTTACTCCCATCTGCGAGGGGAGGTGCTCAAAAGCTGCCGTTCGATGTTGAGCAACTCGGTAATCGTGTCTTGCTCTTGTCTCATATCGATGGATGTCGCTGCTCTGCGTGAGTACGACATTTTTCCGGCAGTACAAAGTTGTTTCCAAAATGTACATGCCGGCGAGGGTCAGCAACCCTAAATTCCTGAAGGTCTGTCTGCACGACTCTCTATAATTTAATTTTCCAATTATTCGGACAGCTTTCTTTTGAAGTCGAAAAACCCGCTTAAAATTTGCCTTTGTACAGCAACCCCATAACCTAATTCCATAAGAAAGGTGTGGGTAAATAAGGCCAAAGTAGGCCATAAGCTGCACTTCGATGCTGCAGTACTTTGAAATACTGCGTAAGGCAAAAAGTCCAGAAGAAATCTTTCCGCAAATTTTGTCGATGTGATCACTCCAAGACAAAAACCTGTCCAAGTACATCCCCAGAAACTTGACCGATTCCGCTTCCTCAATGGCAACGTCATCAACCAGCACCGATGGATGAAACTCGGGGTTCCGGTTTCTCAACGAGAACCTCAAGTAGTTTGTCTTGGAGTGGTTTGTCATCAAATTGTCGGCTTGGAAGTATTGGATGCAACAATTTAGATCTTCGAATGCTGAGACCTCAAGAGCTCTTAGAGACTGAGATCGAAAGCAGAGAGTCGTGTCATCAGCATATTGAATAATATGCCCATGTGAAATGGATGATTGGACATTGTTTACATAAATCAAAAAGAGGACAGGGCCGAGGATCGAACCCTGGGGTACTCCAAATCGAATCACAGTCTGTTCCGATACTGAGCTTGAAATTTGAACAACTTGGCTTCGGTCATTTAAATATGATCTCAGCCAATTTAAGGGAGTGCCACGTACCCCATAGCACTCTAACCTGTTAAGCAAAACTGAATGCTCCACGCAGTCAAAAGCTTTTGACAGGTCAATGAAAACGCTGAGCGTTTTTTGATTGTTTTCCAAGCCTTCAACAACCAAATCAACTAGTTCTGTGACTGCGTCAATGGTTGATTTTCCTGGTCTAAAGCCAAATTGGCTATCCGACAAAATTTTGTGTTTTTCTAGGAATGCAAAAAGTCTTTCCAGAAAAACCTTTTCAAAAACTTTGCTCAGTACCGGTAAGATCGAAATAGGGCGGTAGTTGCTGGCTACCGTGGGGTCATCTTTTTTGAAAACTGGAACTACCTTTGCCTTTTTCAGTTCCATTGGAAAGATACCGCTTTCAAATGACAGATTGATCATTGTAGTCAATGGACAAACAATGCTCTCCGAGCATTGTTTTACTAACCACATTGACACGCCATTGACATCTTCAGACAATTTTGAGGGAAAATTTTGGATCACGCGAGCCACCTCATCAACACCCACAGGAGACAGCATCATAGAGGACACTGGCCCTAAAATACTGTCATCGTTTGCCTTTAATTTTGAAACACGACTGGGGGCAGCAACAGACGAGAAGAATTTATTGAATTCAGTTGCAACTGTGTGAGGACTATTGGATAGTTCCCCATTTACCATTAGGCTAATTTGTTTCCTAGGGGGAGTATTTTTCAATTCATTGATGATCTTCCAAGCAGATTTTGAAAAGTTTTTTGATTTTTTGAGAATGTTATTTACATTATTAGCCTTTGCTGCATTAATTACTCGTCTGTAGATTTTTTTGTAGTTTTTGAAAAAGTTTTTGAATCTGATGTCATTTGATGTTTTAACCAATTCAGAATAGAATTTTAGCTTTCTCCTCGAGACAAGAATCCCAGGAGTAATCCAAGGGGTTCTGGTAGCTTTCGAGGAGGTTTTAGCTTTCTTTAAGGGGCAGCAAATATTCAAATGATAGTTAAAACAACTATTAAATGATGAAAACATTTCGTTTACATCACTAAAGGAGTTCAAGAATTCCCAGTCTTCCCTATCCAGGCATCTTTTGAGTAAAGCTATATTATTTGGGCGGGTACTTCTTTTAAAAGTAACAGAGGGGTTATCAACTCGAGGTTGGAGGTCGAAGATAACCATCTCCTGAGCATAGTGATCCGAGATGGCTGTATTAATGACTGTGACTGTACAATTTTGAATATTGGTAATAATATTGTCAATGGCGGTGCTCGACGCCGCGGTTACTCGGGTAGGTGAGTCCACCGACCAACTCAAATTGAATGATTTCAGAGTGTCCCTAAGCCTGCAAGTGAGATTATTTTTACTGTCAAGGACATTTATGTTGAAGTCCCCAACAATGACAAAATGTTTGTTACCAGAGAGTAAACGGCGCAGAAGCAGCTCGAGCCCCCGAAAGAAGGGACCAATGCGGCCAGACGGCGATCTGTATAAGCCCACGATAGTCACTCCCCCCAGGGGACCAGTCGCCACCTCCACTCCGGTCACCTCTAGGTCAAGATCGTATGCAATATTCATGTTCATTTTGTTAAAAATGACATTTGGTTTTAGAAAAATTGCAACACCTCCCCCTCTGTGATCTAATCTATGAAATGAATTTGCTAATTGAAAGTTGTTAATTTTGAAAAAATCAATTGTATCGTCGGTAAAGCCGTGTTCTGTGAATACAAAAACATCCGGGTTCAGTTCTTCACTTAAAATAGAAATTTCATCTGTTTTGTTTGTCGCAATCTGCATGTTTTGATGGACTATTTTAAAGTTTTGGCAACGAGGATTTGAATTTATTTTGGGGATTTCGGAGGAGAGTCCATCCCTAAAAAAGAATCATTAATTGCCATAGCAGATTGTATCGGTTCAGTGTCTCTTTTCTGCTCCGTGATGTGAGGTCCCTGAGGTGGAGTCGGGACATGCAGTCGCTGAGACGTCTCCGGTGCCGAGGATGCTGGCTTCTGTGTCGGATGCTTTTCCCCCCTCACAGCTTCAGCGTAGGTGACATGCTGCAGGGTTGTAGGCCGCGTATGATCCGCCTTTAGCAGGCACTCCAATACCAATCGTGCAAGAAGTCTTTTTCCCCGCATTGAGAGGTGCAAACCGTGACGGGTGAAGAACTTTCGTTCAATCCTATTGAAATCGAGTAAGTGAACCCCGCTGTATCGTAGGCAAATTTCTTCTATATAAGCATTCACTAACGCGATTTGCTCGTTAATGTCGTCGTTTGAAGGGAGATCATGACGATGGGGCAGCGTCGACACAACCACTTGAGACGTGCTGATGCGAGATATTACCCACTGCTCAAGATGTTGGTATAAATTGATTTGCTCGCCGTCATCAAGGTCGTTTGTACCGGCGATCAGGACTGAGCAGCTTCCGGGTGGGGGTGGTGAGCCGGAAGTGACGGTCCGGAGCTTCGCGCCAGGCTTGCAGTACCCAATTATCTTGGTTTTGGAGCCAACTAGCCGCTGCACCAGATCAGCTAGGTGACGCCCATGGCTATCACACTCAATGTTAACGGTCAGAAAGCTAGACACATAACTTGGTTCTTGTTCAGTGATTGGACTTGACAAGGGAGGCTGTGACTTTTTGTTTTTGGATAACGTTTTACCAGTTCGTTTATTGTGTTTATTATTGTTGTTCTTAGTTTTATTTTTCATATTAGAGTAATTTTTGTTTTTGTTTTTCGGCTTATCTCGATTACCGTCATCGATCGAAAGAACATCAAAAGTATTTGATAGTTTCAGGGGAGCGAATTTGGTTTTCTCCACTACGACCCAATCATTTTGCTTCTGTTGATTGCCCTCGGTTTGGCATTGACAATTTTGCTTTGTGTTTTTTAAACTTTCTATTTCCGCCTCGAGGACCTCAATTGTTGTTTTGAGATTGCCGATAACTGAACGCATCTCATTACATTCTGTATTTTCACAGGGAGAAGGTAAACTACACTGCACTCCGCAATCGTTCATTTTACGCTCGTTCACTGGCTTTGACATTGTTGCGTTAGAGACAAAGACTTGATCTGTGAATTCCAATAACCTCATGTCATTCTCTATCGAGTGATCGAGGAGAGTTTTTAGTTGACCTTTTAATTTGGTAACTTCGTTTCTAAGGTTTATATTTTCCACTTCAACATCGGATAACAGAGGTGTCGAGGTTGCCTGAGAGTGAACATGAAGGGACACAAGAGATGACCGTGGTGTCAGCGCCATGTCTTTGAAGGTGGCGGGAGGTCGCGGAAGCGCGGAGTCGCGAGACGTTTCGGGCGGAAGCGCGGGGTCGCGAGACGTCTCGAGCTCAGCCGCGGGAGTACCGGGCTTAGTGTCTGATGCAGGAGTGATTGGGCTACTCCTGGGAGTTGATAAGGACCGCATAGTCACTGGATGCTGTCCCGTGTGCCTGTTGTTAACCTCCGTCACAGCTGTTTTATCAGGATCTGTTTTTATTGTAGCCCCACAGGATCTCCCAAGACAACGCCATACGACATCGCCGCTCTTTAATGTATAGCTCTCTCTGTACTTGTGGTTATTAAACAGTATTTTCGGCTTACCATTCTTTGTGTATTCGATATTAAGCATTTTACTAATTATTTGAAGATTCAGGTGTGTGTGTCAATAAAGATAAAATTGAAGTCAGAGAAGGGTATGCGACAAATTAATCAATGGAAGTTAAACTAAGATAGGCGGTGCGGCGCTCACTGATAAGGAGCCAGCGGTGGCGAGCGTGCGAGAGCTGATAAGGTAGATTTGATAAGGCTGATTTCCTGGTCAGTGGTGCGCTCAGTCGTTGCAACCCGGAACTTGAGACCAGAAGTCAGGTAAATATTTGCTCAGTTTATTGGCAGCGATTAATTATACTGCGCATGCGTCAACTTTAAAATAACGGACATGGACCAGCTTAGTCTATGACTGATTGAAGGTTAGTGCTTTAATAAATGATGAACTGTTAATAAATATGAAACCATTGTGTAAAAATTTCAAGTTTTGTACACATCTGAAGATGAAAAAATAATTTGTTGAAAAGCATGATCTTTTATAAGATTATAAAAAAGGATCCTGAGGCTAACAAGCAGGTAATTAACCTTTTATATTTCGTCAGCATGACAGTGTTTATGTTTGTTTAGTCAAGGACACAGTGATGTAACAAACAGGTGAGTGGAAACCGGCCCTAGTTCCTGTAGCAACTAGTCACGCAAGGTTTGCTAACAGATATATCTTGAAAACATTCTGCCTATAGTAAGTTGTAAAATACCATTTGTCTTAGCCGTACTTGCCTAAAGGCTGGAGGCTGGGTTAGATCCTGATCAAAAAGTAAAATAATTTTCCCCACTTTTATCTCCTTGTAATGAATGATTAAAATAATATTTATTGAATCATCTGGAGGGTGGAGGGTGGGGTTAGAACCTGATTAGAGAGTAAAATACTCCCCTACCTGCTCTATTTAGACACTTTTTACTCCTTTTAATGAGTGATTAAAATAATAATTTGTCTCCCAGTGGGAGTAAAGTGATTACTTTGCCTTCCAGTGGTTAATATCATTAACCACTGCATAATGAAACATTGTAAATACGGTAGTAAAACCACCTACAGTAGGAATTTTGTTCATGTAAATCATTTAAAAAGTCCAGTTTTAAAATTTTACTTCAAATTTTTGGAAGAGGAGAGCATTAAAAAACAACAAAATGTATATATTGAATAATACCCTTTTATTACATTTAAACAACTTTGTTGTAAAGTAAACTTAATTTAAGATTATAGTTTACAATAGCAAATACTATAAATTATGGTTCTGAAAAATTCCTGAAAATAAGACTTTTAGACTGTGTAGTTATTTTGAAGTCTGAATGCACTAAAGAACCTCAAAACTAAACAGGACATCAAGATTTGCCCATCGTTTTTTGTGATTACTGGCAAATCTATCATGATCTAAAAGGTATACATTTCAGGAATTAATTCAGAATTATATCATGATCTAAAAGGTATACATTGGAGGAATTAATTCAGAATTATATTATAGTTCTAAAGATACATAGCAAGTTTTGGCATAAAATATTGAAAGAATATAAGGCAAAATTGAAACTGTTAACATGTGATTGAAAAGGTCATATTTATAGCAATACTGTGGGTTTAAAAATGTTTGAGCAACCTTTTTGCAACATAGTTTTTTTTACAAAATTAAGATTTCAGAATATTAATTTCAAGATAAATTTTGAAATAAGCTCATAAAAATGTGACCCACAAAGTTTAGTGTTCTTGCGCAACAAAATTGTGGAAAGCACATTTTTTATATAAAATAATGAATATGTAAACACAATTTTTATTATTTTCTATTTCCTCAAACTATCATATAGTCAAATTAAATCAAACCATAACATCACATGAACAAAAATGATATCCTAGGAATTTTGATTATTATTTATGTTTTTTGGGTTGCTAAATCCGAATTTGGAGTTGGCCAATGTATATTCCTTGAGCTTACCAAGACACCTTAAATATAAAGACATTTTTCACTTTTTAGTTTTTTATATGTATTTTGAAAACTTGACATCCCACAAACTCAAAATTTAATTCACGTTAGTTTAATTCTGGTAAAAGAACCCCCAATTTTTCTGCATCAGTCTCATAGTATGATCAGCAAGGTTTTTTTTATTATTGGGAAACATGTAGTTGTTGTCATCCTTGTAATATTGTACTTGTGCAATGTGAAGAAAAATAAAGATTTACTTATTTATGTGTAATAGGTAGTATTTTATTAGGTTTTTTTACTTAGGGCGGAATTCTTAGTCGCCACTCAAACATATACTAACTCTAACCTCTCTCAAACAACGGATTGACTGTTGTTCAATTGAACGGTTTCAAAGCTTATATTGTCAATCAAAATCAAAACAAAGGACGGAATTCTAACGCGTCACTCAATATCAAAGTCATTGTCCACATTCAATTTCAATTTCTAGTCATTGTTGCGAATGTTGATATACTAGGCCTATATACTAGGTACATACCGTAGTAGGTTAAGTTTAGATTTTAGCTCTGACTTTGTCTATTACTGTAATGGTTTAAAGTCAGTAACATTTTTATTTATTTATTTATTCATTTATTTACTCAAGCGAACCCTCACTCAAACAACACTCCAACAACACTCAATCCGTTGTTTTAGGGAGCTTTAGGTGTTGATTTAGGGAATGGTATCACTGCTGATTTCAAATAGCAATCAAATTAAAGCCAGGCTTACTTATAGATAAATATAAAATTGTACCTTTACTGCATGGATTAGCAATATTTGCTGCTTGAAATACAGTACTGTATATGTATAAATAAATAAAAGAAAAGGAATTAAAAAATAAACAAAATTTACATTTAGGTTCAAAATCTCATTTACACATTCGATCTCGTTAAAATAATTATATTTTTTAAAGTTGAACAAATGAACGATATTGGGACTCAAAAATAGTATGCAGTGTAGAGTCGTTTCAGTGCAATCTGTGTCTTACACCAGTGCAGAGTTGTTTCAGTGCAATCCGTGGCACGCAAAACCACTCTACGCTGCATACTATTACTATCACAAACAAAAAACAGCTATAGTTATAGTTATAGTTTACAATTGCTAATAGTACAAATTATTGTTCTAAAAAATTTCTGAAAATAAGACTTTTAGACTGCGTAGTTATTTCTAAGTCTGAATGCGCTAAAGAACATTTATACATATTATACACATCCTCAGCAAAATTTTATTAACGAGCGTACCAAGATATCTTAAAAATAGAGACATAAAAAAAACTATGTCAAGGAAGTTCGTACCAAGGAGGGAATATGCGGATCCGTTTCTTTTGTTTAATGAAAGTGAATTTTTGAGACGGTATAGATTCCAGAAAGACAACATGAGGAATCACATTTTACCCCTGATATACGGGGATGATGACGGTTCATTCAGAGAGCTTCTTATTCCATGGGAAGTCGTTAAAGAGACTTTGTGTAAGAATGGTGCCCAAAATGATATCGGGAAGCTTTCTTGAAATTTGAACGGAAAATTAAAACTCAAAATCATTGCCCATTAAAATTAAGTAGTTATTTAACTACTAGCAGAATGTTTGCAAGTACAGGCTTTTGACCTATGATGGGCCTAAGTTGACTGTGCGACCAAGGACCACCGCACATCGTAACGAGGCGATGTGCAGGTGAGGTACAGGCTGGAGAAAGCGAGGGCTTGGAAAAACATTCCGTCGTGGCGTGTCACCCCAGTACACAAAAATACTGTAATACCTAATAACATCACACAGTACGCACTGCAATTCAGTAAAGGGGAGAGCCCCTTAGTATAAGGACATATAGGTGACACTATAGGGGACACTAAGTAGTAGTGTCGAGGTGTCACAATGTATGATTATTGTAAACGTGTCGTAGCAAACAAATATTATCGTCGGCGTCGTATTGCAGTCAAATATTGTCATCTTTTTGCAGAGACAATATTTGATACTTGCCCAGGGAAATCATTGGGATACTTTACTGATTTGGTTGTGGGGAATTGGATCTTTGCCCCGTACACGGGTGTCAAACCTCAAAACAGCCGCCCCTGAGACTACAAAAAGGTATTTGTAAGAGTATGAGTTAAAATCACAAAGAATTTTGGGAATAATATCTTTTTTTATTTGACATACCATGAGTATCTAATTCTCAAAGCTATGTCTTTTATGTAGCTGTTTAAAAGTATTGGGTAAAAAGTGGTTACATGGCCTTTGATATTAAGAACGGGATTCAGCCAAGGCCACTCTGAAAAAAAGGCCATGCTGCAACGATCCCAGTGCTGCGTCACGTCACACAAGTAGGGGAACTAACATCCTATGTTCACATGTTATTACTAAACGTTAAATATTCATTGTTTATCTACATTTTTTCTCTTTACATTTCATCACTTAACATAAAATATTACTTGTTTTTTTACGTTTTAATGTTTTGATTTAGAAGTAACTGATGAGCTGTGAGTCCTGAGCCAGACTCTCAGCCTGCCTACTTGTTTGATGTCATAAATACTCAGCATGGTCTGTATTTGTAGTGCAGCCTTGATTCGGCACACGTTTTGTATGCCTATTTTCAAGTCCCAAGATTGTTCGTTCAATCAGCTTACAACAATATAATATTACCAATCAGTTCATGCTTACAAAATTGAATGTGTAAATAAAACTTTACACCTATTCTCAATTCGAGTTGAGTCCAACTCGCCCGTCTAACTCGCCCTCCTTCTCAACCATTGTGATGCGGCCTTAAAAGGTGAATGTGGAATAGAGTATAAATGTCAATTCCTTTTATTTTTTAATCCTTTTTTGTTTATTTACACATATTTCGAGGAAAATATACAACACACTATTTTATCTATAAGAAAGCCTTTGCAACAAAGCTTTGATTTGATTTCAATATGGAATCAGCAAACAATGGATTGAGTGTTGTTTGAGGTTTAGCTTGAGTGAAGACTAATAATTCCACCCTAAATTTTCTACAGTTTATTTACTTTTGCATTTCTATAGAATTTATGGAACTGGAAAAATGGTCTTTCAAAGATAGGCAAGATTTCTATCAATCCTTCCCGCAGTTAAATTTGATTAACATGAGAAATCTTGGAGGCCATTGGGACAGAGCCCTACAGAGTTACAAGAAAATTGATAGCTTGTACATATTTTCCAAACATATTTACATATAGTTACCAAGTTTTATGACAAACGGTCGAAAGGTTTTCAAGCCAATTAACTTCAAACTTACTGTAGCTTCCCAAGTAACTCATGTTAACATGTAGGAAGCTAAAATTAGAAGGTTTTTGGCATGACCAAAAAAATTTAAACTCATTGACCAATGGTTTTTATTTGTAAATTTGTATGAAACATGTTTTAAAGTTATTTATTATTTTGTCCTTACTCTTTAGGGCTTTGCCCCAGTGACCTCCAAAATAAAAAATGGTCTAAAATTATTATTAAGTAATCATTTTTAAAGAAATCTGTTTTGTAATCAACAAACCACAAATTCTATTTAGATATTTGTTACGAGTCCTAACTGTATTATAATTATAATTTTTAGCCATTTGTTTGGTTGCTAGAGGAAATTGAAATGTCCTGAATATCCTGGTCAATAACATGAGGAGGAGTGCTCCCATCATAGCGCTTGACAGGTCGTCCAGAGTGATCGATCAGGAACTTCTCAAAGTTCCAACGGATGTCAGAGTTCATAAGCGGTTGGTAGAACAGCATGTCTTTGCTTTCATATCCATCCCTGGTCGGTGGGCAATAATTCTGCAGAGTATTTCAAATAGTTTTATACAAAGGATATTGCCTCTTGAAACAGAATCAACATAAAAAACCATTTACATTAAAAAAAAAAAATTTGTGACATTAAATTAATTTTGCAGCATTTTAAGGCAAAGTTGACAATACGTTTGTTTCTCACTACTTAGTTTTTAATGTTGTCATTACTGCAGTTTGAATATTTTATTAGAAAATAATTTTTTTTATATCCATACATATATGGCCCGTGCGTGTGTGTCCGTAATGGAGAGAGGAAATTTGCAATCATTGCATTAGGAATAGTTTTCCATTACTTTCTCCTGCCGATACATTGTATAGTAAAAGTATTCTTTTTGTTAAAATTACGAATATGAGTTGTTAATGGAAATATTTGTTTTTGGGTTCCCCAAATCTAAAAAAATGTTTTTTGGTGTCTGTGCATGTGTGTGGATGTAAACAGAACTAGAGATGACACCATAGGTCTGATTTTCATTTTAGTTTTTTATTGAAGTATCACATGCTTCAAGCAATATTTAAATGAAGAGGACTTCAAGAGGAGGTGTTCTTATTTTAATAATAGAGAAGTTGGACAAAATCTCCATCTATGCCCTAACCAAACCATTGCACCTAAAAGCATGAAATTTAGCGTTTATTGTCGTACATCTTCTGGCATAGACACTCACTACCAAGGGATTTCTCAAAAGTCCCATAGGGCGATGCAATACAGATGATCAAATTTTGCTTCTCATATGAAATGAAATGAAATAAAATCATTATTGCTCCTTGACGTATTCAATTACAATACAATGCAGTATGATATACAATATAACTTACTAAAAACATAAAAGTCCAAACAGAACAGTTTTAATCTTAAAGAACAATAAATTGAGTCCCGAGGTTAATAACCTGTATGGGAACCTACTCAAAACCTTACACTCCGCTCAAGCGGTAGGTTCGGGGCTGGCCGGTCAAATTATATCTTAACACCTAATCTAACAGTTTGAAAACTTACATTGATTTCCTTTGCCAAAATTAATTATAATATTAAACACAATCAGTGACATGATTATTCTCTCCTTCTAATTTAGTTCAAAACCGAAAAATGCTTTATATATACATTGACGTCGGGAAAACTTGGCTATTTTTCTAAAGACATATTTAGTTTATGCAATGGTATTGAAAAATAGTCCTATATTATTACGATTGAGTAAGAAAGTCTTTAATAGTTCACAAAACTTATTCTTGTTGAATTCTTTGAAACTGTCTGGTAAATGGTTGAAAAAAGTTGGTGCCAAGTATGTGTAGAATTTCTTATACAGGGTAAGATTAGGTTTAGGCACATCAACATAAAATTTATTCTTAAGGTTTCCTCTTGGTCTATTATATGATGGTCTATTACCACTCTTACAGTAAAAAACTCTTAACACTTTAAACACATACAAGTGTCTCAAAGGTAGAATATTAAAGTTTTTGAACAGTGGCTCTGTATGCTCAAACCGAGTTTTCCTTGATATCAACCTTATAAAATGCTTTTGAATTATCAATAAGGAACCTACCCATACAGTGAGGCCATATTCTAATTTGGAATTTATAAAAGCAAAATAAGCTGTTCGAAGAACTGATATTTTATGGAGAATACTTTGTTTGGATTTTTCTAATCGACAGTTGTCTGCTATTCAATGAACAGTTGTCAATTTAATGTAGTGAAGCGGCTTGCCTAGCCAGTGCTTCATATCCACAACTACATTACATCATTTCTCTACACATCTCTATACACATTGTCCAGCTCCTGTCAACTCATTGACTCCCAAAGACAGATAAAAGGCGCCTTCTACCCCCCCCCTGCAAGAGACTATTCCCCCCCCCCCAGTTGACACCAACTCTAACACCAGCTCTTCAACACCACACACCACCACAAACATCTATGTAAACCGTGTTCTGGCTTAAAACACCACACACACTAAAATTGGAAATCTGTAATTCTTCTCAGTTCATTCTATTTTTTAAATATTTTGCTGATTTCATGATACGTTTCAAACGAGTTTCAGCATTCAATTCCACTTCAAGATAACTGCTGTTCTGGCATTTTTACTACAGTAGTAAAGCACTGAACAGTTAACAAAGCTTAAACCTTACATCACTATTAAAAATTTAAGATAGTTTTCGTATGTCAATTTTGATACCACAGAAGATTCTTAGATATAAAATTATGTTCACCTTAGAATTGACAGCAGTAAAGGAGAATTGTTACCTTAAGGTATGTGTATAGAGGATGTTCTTTTTCACCATTGACTTCAATTTTGGAAAACATCTGAAAATTTGGCTCAAAGAGGTTGCCAGGCCGTACATATTTGATTCCATTCATTATTTCAGTGGCGTTTGCCCCAGGCTCTTGCTATTGAAGAATGTAGAGATAATGAAGGTTAATTGATTACAACGTCAGCCATACATAAATAGGATAGTAATAATCATTTGACTTATAACCATAAGTTATAAGTGTTACATAACCTTATATACTCTACAACAAGTTCTGTTTGTACAGGCAATATTTTTTTGCCAAAGGGTTTTTTGTGTTAATATGGGACTTTTGGCCATGAGGAATTGATTGGATATGGTCACAAGACTAAAATGACAAATGTTACTCATTTTTTTACTGAAATTCAATAATAATCCATATTTTATAGAGTCTGACCAGGAGTCAGCCTCAAATTATATGCCTCTAGATTGAATAAAAATGTGAAATTACACTTCTAATCTTCAACAGTTTATAGGCTAATTGGGACCCCCCCCCTTTATATATATATTTATCAACACTATTCCTTTTAATAATGTAATCTGCGCATATGCCACTGTCATATTACTGCTATTTGGCCCAGGATCACTTATTGAATTCTGCAATGATATTAAATTACCTTAATTCTGTATAGGATCCAGTGAGGTAGGTTATTGTGCTACTGGTTTTGAGGCAATAAAAGTTTCTTCATCAGGCTCCAATTACTCTCTTGAGATCGTCGAAAGTTTAAAATAACACACAGTACATTTAAATACTTGTAATACACTAATGGATGGACGAATAATTAATATAACTATTATTCGTCGGTCCGTTAGTGTAGTGTATTACGTGTATTTAAATGTATTGTGTGTTTTTCAAACTTTTGACAATCTCAAGAGAGTGATTGGAGCCTGATGAAGAGGTTTTCATAGCCTTGAAACCGGTAGCACAATAATCTACCTCACTGGATCCTTGATGGAATTAAGGTAACTTTATACCATTATAGAATATGCCACTGTTAAACTGACCATCATTCACAACCATTGTAAATTAGAAGTGTAAATTATGACAAAAATCAATTCCAAATGACATATTTCTTCAACTAAAAAAAACAAAAAAACAAATGGTATTAATTTTTAAGGGGCCTTGACTTTCCTAAAACATTAAAAATATAAAATAAGTGGTAAAATTTTGTTCAAATTTAATAACTGTGAAGTCAATTACTTTAACTAAAATTTATGTGCAGTGTTTTAATTTAATGACATACATGTATAGTTACAGTAAATTAAAACCTACCAGCCCAAACTGATTGCAGGGAAATCCAAGCACAATAACATTATCGCGGTATTTTGATTGTAGTGCATTCAAACCGAGATAATGTTGGGTGAACGTTCAGTAAGTAGCAACATTGGCGATGACAACAATCTGAAATCACATTTGATTGAAATACTAATAATTCTGTGCAGTAGCATCACCAGTAAATGTATTGCTCTGAAGCAAAGAATTTGAAATCACTATAATGAGCATAATATTATGATATCATCTTGGAAATTCAGAGTATTTTGTTTCTGGTATGTTATGTTTGTGAAGGCTGTTATTATTAGAGGTTTGGTTTTTACTCATTTCTGTGTATTATGTGGACTATATTTCCCAACAGGCCCAGTAGGCCTGGGCCTAGGGACGCAAGCTGCCGAGGGGCACACTTCCAAGCTTAAATTTAAACAAACTAGTAAAAAACAATTAGGCCTTTAGATTTTTATGCTTGTACCCCTTGTCAGTAAAAAGCCCATGAGGAACAAGGGGAGGAATTGACGCCAACAGGGAAAGGGTCCACCAAAGCTGTTAGCATAACGTCTACAATGGCGCCCATGGAGCCCTTTCAAATGGTTTAAAGAGTCAAACGTGTGTTTAGGTGGAGTTTTCTGGTGGCCGGGGAGCTTTTTAAAGCTGTACCACTTGCAACATGTGTGTTTTGGTGGCGTTTATATACATATATATTTAATTTTAAGGTTACATTTTACACACTTGAAAATGGAATAATTTCCGAAACGCGTTGTGTATAATAAAATGTTAAAAAAAGGGGTACTTAAGGAATTTCTTTCTCTCTTTAATTACAATAGTAGCCCTAGAAGTGAACATTAAAATAATATATATATAGATAGATAGATAGATAGATAGAAAACGAATTAACAGAGTTTTTGGGGTCTAGGGGCATCAAAACGAAAAGTCACAGTGGTCCCCCGTTAAAGACTTACCATGGCGACTACGGTAATAACTACAAGGGAAAATTCGCTAAAAATACCAAATATATACTATTTATCATATAATTAACTTACATGGAATTGACGAGCAATAATATTAAACTGTCTACATTTTTTCTTTGTTAGTATTAACTCTCTTGTGCATGCAGAAACTTTGGGCCAAATGTGTGTGAGAAACCTAGGGACACCTTATGGAATGATACATAACTCATATCGCCAAAACAAAGATAACTTCTTGATTAGCATGATACGTGTTGTTTTATATACTGGATATAAATAAAAGACGTCTTACAACACTTATTAATATATTTACACTTATTCTGTACTCATATACAAGACGGTAAATATACATAAAAGATGGAAAATGGCGATCTATTTCGGTTGGTCACACCAACCATCATCAGGCCCAATGAGAGACTGGCAGGATCAAGATGGCGGCCCTCCTTATATCCTATTGGTCGCCGGAAGTTGTACCGAAAACAGGTTTCTGTAAGTTCCGCTTGAGTCAAAGTTTACTTGTTCGTTCATTAATTTGTCTCTTTCCTTGCATTTTTCTTTAAAAATAAATAATTCTTCCCATGCACTCATAATATTCCCTTTCTTGCAATTCTTGAGGATATCTAGTGATTCTTCAATTTTTCCTATTATGTGGCCATTTTCTAAAAGGTGTTTTGCGACATTCGATCTTTCTAGTTTGTTGTTTTTCCAAGCTGATAAGTGGTGGTAAGGAGGGCTTGATCCTGCCAGTCTCTCATTGGGCCTGATGATGGTTGGTGTGACCAACCGAAATCGATTGCCATTTTCCATCTTTTATGTATATTTACCGTCTTGTATATGAGTACAGTATAAGTTTAAATATATTTTAAGTGTTGTAAGACGTCTTTTATTTATATCCAGAAAACAAAGATGGCACCACATTAATCTTTTCAATCCAATTTAGTTCTTGTTACTATGCTTTAGCAGTTTAGGGATTAATATATAGATGAGGTGGCTTCAAATACCTAGCCAAATAATGTTTCTCTCTCTCTCTCTCATTTTTGCATAGTGAATAATAGAGGCGTACACATCCGGGCATACACAGATAGAACTATTACCAAAAAACAATGCTAACTCCCCCTCCAATTGTTTATCAGTGTCGAAACTCAAAAGAAAACAAAAACTAACATACAATGGCCCATGACTGGCAGAAACATTACTAGCTGTCCGAGCTAATCTACTTCAGTTTAGAATGTCTATGCCTTAGCAAATACAATCCCTATTAAATTGTGTGAAGAACAAGCACTCCTATCTCTAAATAGATGTTTGATACCTTGTCACGGTACTTGGACAGAGGTACAACTTCTTTGGTCCAAATGTCTTCCCCAACAAAGTCGTAGATGGTCTCATCAGCTGGGAGGCAGCGGGTGCTCACATTCCTCTGCACCTTGCTGGAGGCCAGCTGAGCCACGACCAGCACTCCCGCCAAGCCCAGCATCAAGTGCATCTTCCTACTGAAAATACTTGTTTGATTTTTTTTAAATAAAAAAGTAGAAACCCTGACATAGTAGTTAGTCTATACTAACTCTACGAGCTCTACGAGATCTATTATATACTATACTGGATGTGCGAGTAGTGATTTTTGTTGTCAACTCAAGTAAGGCTGTAAAAATTACTTGTGAGTTTCAAGCTTTCCAAGTAAAGTTTTTAAACAATACACTACAATAGTCAGGCGTTGTTGTATATTTGAACATTAGTTAGATAATTATTGTTGTCAGGTTGCCACCCTGCGAGGGGCATTAGGGTGGGGAGCCAACTTCGTATTTTCTTCCTTATGAACATGGCTTTCAACGAGATCAACATGTCTGTGAAATTGCCCTTACAACTTGATTAAATATCTTATAAATTTAAAGTGTTGTATTCATTAAAAGCCCATATATAACATGGCGCTGCGTTTTCTAATTAACAAGTGAATTTTCAGTGTCAGTAACAGTAACAATGGTGAAAGTGAAAGTAATAATGAGTTATGGGCAGAAGAAGAGACTCAGGGCAATTTTGGGTAAAAGCCATGTTTTGCCGTTTAAGTAAAGGTTGTAAGTATGTATAAGATAATTCCACATCTAAGATGGAACGAGCTAGAATACAGCAACCACTTTTGGTTGAAGGTAACTTAAGTGAAAATTTTAGAAGATTCAAACAAGCATTCAACATTTATCATGTTGCCTCAGGTCTCGACAAGAAGAAGCCAGAGGTACAGGCAGCTTCACTGCTCAACCTCATGGGAGAGGATGCAATTGAACTATTTAACACTTTCAATTTATCCGAACAGGATGCTCGAGATATTGCTAAAATATTCCAAGCTTTTGAATCCCATATGGACCCTAAGAAAAACTTGGTAGTGGAAAGGTTTAAATTTAATAATAGAATACAAAACCCACAGGAACCTTTTGACAATTTCCTAACGGACCTCCGTAGACTCCTTAAAAGTTGCGAATTTAAAGACCAAACTGATAGCTTATTAAGGGACCGAATAGTGTTAGGAGTAGCAGATAAATCACTACAAGAGCGTCTGCTACGGGTAACAGATCTCCCTTTGGAGCAGGCCATAAAATTGAGTAGGGCAGCTGAATTGGGCAAGCATCAGGTAGAAACTATAATTCCTGATAAGGTAAAAATGGACTCAATCCGATCTGCAGGTAGGCCGAAATCTAATTTTGACAGTGATAACAAACCTAAGTCTAATAACTTAAGAGTGTCGAATAACCTAAAGGGTGAGTTTAAGTCTAAGCCGAAACGGAGAACTGATTTCAGACCCAAAGTAGGCCTAGGCTCAAACAAAGAATACCTGTGTAAAAAGTGTAACAAAACTCACGTTGCAGCTAATTGTCCCGCCTATGGACAAGTGTTTTATTTGTCAAAAATTAAATCATTTTGCGGTCGGTTGCAAATTAAGGTTGGCAAAATGCAAGGGGTTGGCTGAACATACCGGCATAAGTGACGAACCAGATAAAGACGACGAAGGACTAATTATAGACAGCCTAAATTCAGTTTCAACTTGTGCGACAACAATCAATAAACCCAAGGGTGAATGGTTACATCAACTACAAGTCGAAAACCAAACTTTAAATTTTAAAGTAGATACAGGTGCTGCTATTAATGTAATCCCATACAATATTTTTAAAAAAACTAAATGAACAATTTAAGATAGAGCCGACCAAAATTGTACTTGAAGCCTATGGCGGCCAGAAACTAGTACCAGAGGATATCCCAAGGATAAGGATATCCCAAATGTAATAATTTACATAGATGATCTGTTGATTGCAGCAGAAAATGAATATGAGCATGACAAAACTTTGAACCTAATTATAGAAAGAGCGACAAAGTTGAATTTAAAATTCAACAAAGATAAGTTGCAATTTAAGGTAAAAGAAGTCAAGTTTTTTGGTCATTGTTTTCAGAGCAAGGTATTAGAATAGATGATGAAAGAGTCAAAGCATTACAAGCTTTAGAGGCCCCAAAGGACAAAAAAGAGTTACAGCGATTAATGGGTTTGTTTAATTACTTAAGGTCATTTGTTCCTAACATGGCAGAAGTCACTTTTCCTTTGAGAGAATTGTTAAAAAAGAATGTTGTCTTTCAGTGGTTACCAAGCCATCAGCGTGTCTTGGATGAGTTAAAGAAATTAATCGCTGAAGCTCCGGTTCTAGCAAATTTTGATGATAAAAAACCATTAACTATTCAATGTGACAGTTCCAAAAACGGTACTGGTTGTTGTCTCATGGTTGGTAATCAGCCTATGGCTTTTGCCAGCAGAAGCTTAACTGAAACAGAACGCAACTTTTCACAGGTTGAAAAGGAAATGTTAGCAATAGTACATGCAACTCAGAAGTTTCACTTTTACATTTATGGTAGACCAATTAGAGTACTAACAGATTGTAAACCTTTAGTAGGTTTAATGGGTAAAAATGTAATAAATGTTATGTCACCAAGGTTACAAAGAATGAAAGTTAGGCTAATGAAGTATGACATAAAACTTGAGTATTTACAAGGTAAGAAAATGTTTATAGCTGATTTACTGAGTAGGTCATATAACAAGGAGACGGTAGATACAAATGATTCCTGGGATAAGTTCAGCTATGATATTATTCATTGTATAGGGTTAGCTAAGAATGTATCTATGTCAGACAGAATAAAAGGTGAAATTAGGCAGGCCACTGAAACAGATGAATGTTTATCAATCTTAGCTAGTTATGTAAGACATGGTTGGCCTAAAGATAAAAAACAAGTAAAAGATGTTGTAAAATTGTATTTCAATATGCAAGCAGAAATATCCGAGGATGAAGGATTATTGTTTTTGAATGATAGAGTTATTATTCCTGTAAGTTTGCGTAAGGAAGTTTTAAATAAACTTCATGAAAGTCACTTTGGTATTGACAAAACCAAAGCTAGAGCCCGTCAAGTTGTGTATTGGCCAGGTATTACTAGGGACATTGAAAACATGATTTTAAAGTGTTCAGTATGTGAAAAGTACAGATCTAAAAATGTCAAAGAACCCATGATTCCCCATGAAATACCAGCTTTGCCTTTTGCGAAAGTTTCTTGTGATTTATTAGATTTTGCAGGTGACAGTTATTTAGTTTCAATGGATTACCTTTCCAAATGGATTGAGTTAGTTAAGCTTAAGAACAAAACTGCTAATGAGGTAATTGACAAGTTGAAAATAATATTTTCCACACATGGTATACCAAAACAAGTTGTATCAGACAACATGCCATTTAACTCTTATGAATGTATTAAGTTTGCTAAGGAATGGAATTTTGAGTTTGTGTATTCAAGTCCGCTGTACCCTAAGTCAAACGGACAAGCTGAAAGGGCTGTTCAAATCTGTAAGAATATGCTTAAGAAATGTAAGGATAGTGGTAAAGATGTAAACATTGCATTGTTAGAATATAGGAATATGCCTATCTATAATTTGAAAATAAGCCCGGCTCAGATCTTGTTTTCTAGGATCACTAGAACTAAGCTCCCTATATCTGATAAACTGCTTGTTCCCAAAGTTCAAACTAACGTGCAACAACTGCTGTTGAACGTGCAAAGTAAAACAAAACAGTATTATGATTTAAGAGCTAAAGAGAGAGAGCCATTTAGTGACAATGAAAACATTTTGATTAGAGATCAGAACAACAAAACTTGGGAACCGGCAACTGTAATCAGTAAGCATAAAACTCCAAGGTCTTATTGGGTTCAGAACAGGACAGGTAATGTTGTTCGCAGAAACTCTGCTTTTATCAGGAAATCATATGCAAGTAGGCCTAGTTCCCAAACGTACAATTATGATGACTCTCCTGAGATATCTAAATCAACTCCACAAAGACTAAATGTAAATAACCAAAAGCCTAATGGTAGTACAAATAAGGCAGGTAGTAATCCTGAAATGAGTTCTTTTAAGAGCAATGGTCAAACGCCCAGTAAAAATGAACAAAGAAATGTAAGTTCGACTCCTTTGTCGAGTAGGCCTATACAAAGTGAGGTTAGGTCAAACAAAGAGGATGGTTTGTATAGAAGTAGATTTGGTAGGGCTATTAAGCCAAGAAGGATTCTAGACTTGTAAAAGCTAGTAGCATAAGTGAATACCAAATAATGTGATCCATGTTGCCTAATATAAAATTAAATTTGTTCTGCAGGTAGCAGCTTAATTCAAATATGTTTTATGTTTAAATTTTGAAGCAATAATAAATATATTTTATTTGACAGTAGGCTATATTATTCTCTTTATGTTAATGTTAACTAAAAAAATATATATATATTTTATTTTGAAATGTCTAAATTTGGATTCATTAAATTTGTTGATTGTAATTTGTAGGTTAAGTTCAATTTGGCTAAAAATGTTATATTTTGAGAAGAGTATTTTATTTTATATAAGTTAATATTGTTTTGTTGGCTTTGTAACTTCAAATTTGGATAACAGATTTTATTTAAAGGGGGAAGTGTTGTATATTTGAACATTAGTTAGATAATTATTGTTGTCAGGTTGCCACCCTGCGAGGGGCATTAGGGTGGGGAGCCAACTTCGTATATTCTTCCTTCTGAACATGGCTTTCAACGAGATCAACATGTCTGTGAAATTGCCCTTACAACTTGATTAAATATCTTATAAATTTAAAGTGTTGTATTCATTAAAAGCCCATATATAACAGGCGTAACCTTTGATTGAGGTTTATGTTCAGTAATACAAGTAAAATTCCTGGTTTATTGGAGTGAAAAAACAGTATTACAAGTAGAGAAGTGTGAATGTTTTTATTGATATTGTTTACACGTCACACACAGTTTCACATTGTAAAGACACCTTCTGCATTTTGTTTACCCTTTTTCAACAACTGCCACATAGTTAAAAATACCATTACAATTTCCTTAAAGATGATGCTTAAACTTTATTCATACAGTACTGATTCATCGAAACTGAAGAATAAATATGATGCAGACCTAAACAAATGTAACAGGTTACTCACCAAATGCCGTCAACGATTCTTTGTAATCCAAATTTTGGTTACTCAAGTAAATAACCTTTTAAACGTAATTTTCAAATAAATACCATAAGAACAAATATGTCTTCACCAAGAAGGTTTTCATAACATTAAAACAGTCCAGAAACATTAAACTTACGTTTAAACACATTAAAAAACATTTTTTTAAACCACAGAGATGCAATGGGTTATCGGCTGGCCGTACATTACTGAACTTCTGGATTACAAGAATCGTTGACCGCATTTGGTGAGTAACCTGTTATAAAGGGTGTTTCAGAACTCCCTAACAATATGTTAGGGCATTGTTCCTGGGTAAGAAACATATCTAAATATCATACTTCAATTGTCCGGAAGTCCTTAGTTACTCACACAGCCGCCATTTTGTTTTTTTCACTTATTAATTTATTTCTAAAAAACGGTTAAACATACGAAATTGAAACTTTGCACAAACATTTACGTCAACAACTAGGCAAAGCTACAAAAAAATTATGACAATTTTTCAAATTCATAAAACAAAATGGTGGCCATATTAAATTTTGTTTCCTAAATAGCTAAAAACCGTTAATTTAAAAAAATTACAAGAATAACTTTTTTTAGATAATTCAATTGCAAATCGATTGACACCTTATTTTTTAAGATTGGACGAATATTAACTGAGATATGGCAGCTTTAGTGATACGTGACCGCTGGAGGTTAGTTGCAGTGCATGCTGAGGCATGCGGCTAAAGTCTGCCTCAACAATGCAACAGTCTCCTTCCGCTTTGCATGTTATTTGTAAGCGATTTTAGATTATTTCAAACAATAATAAAATATTACATAACCCCAAAAGTATCCTTTTTATCAATTACCTATCATTAGGATGGCTTAAAAATTTCACTCCTTTTTACTGTCTTTAAAATTCACTCAAAACACCTAAACTTTTTATATCAGCTGTGGTGAAAGTCAACATACTTTTTAACAAACTAATCAGCTGATTTTGTTGTTACTTTTCAAACAGTACATTTAAACAGCAAATAAAAGTGACTGTAAAAAGTTTGAGGAACTGGCTACATTGAATAAATAATTAAATTTCAAGCAACAATAAAATCAGCTGATAATCAGCTGAACTGTCAGAGTGCACGTGCTCGTCTTCTCGAGTGTTTGTAAACAGAGTTGATACACCGGTCTGACACTTAAATGGAGCCAAGTGGTAAGCTTATTGGAGCGTGTTAGTTCGAAGCACTTTAGTTATATGTCGTTGTAAAAACATGGTTTTCTTCTTCACTGAATCCAATAAAAACCACGATAACGATCTGCTAACTTCCTATTCCGTTTCCCCTGATTTTCTGTCACGACGCGACGTGTACACAACCAAAACGAATTGGAATTAATTTGAGTGTGGGAAAATACCTAAAGTACGTTTGCCACTAGTGTAAGTTGTTTCGCGAAATACTGTACTGAGTGATTCATGTTGTGCTTAAAGCGATTGATAGAAAATAAATACGTAGATGTTTACATAAAAGCACTTAAAAAATTAACTAAATTAATTTTTATTAAGTGCTTTTATGTAAACATCTACGTATTTATTTTCTATCAATCGCTTTAAGCACAATATGAATCACTCGGTACAGTATTTCTCGAAACAACTTGCACTAGCGGCAAAACGTACTTAATCAATTTAATCTAAACAAATCGGTAAAGTCATTAAAATTGAAAGTCTAGAAAACAAATCAAGAAAACGAAAATATAAACAAAGCAGACGACGACGGTCGATATATCGCATCGATCTTTTTAGTTCGTAGCACTTTTATCAGATAGCGCTGCTGTTCCCTTACCACCGAGTTAACATGGAAGTGCCAACTCTTTACGAAGTTCATTATTACTCTGTGGTTGATATATGTGGTTTTATGTTATTTAGATAAAATGACGAATCCAAATGATCCAAAATTTGAAGTGGACGTTATTGAGATGCTAAATAAAAGTGTGTCTGAGGGGGATTTCATTATTTTAGTAGGGGGAGTACATTTTAAACGAACTTGATTTTCGAATATTTCTTGTAAAATTTGGCTACAATAAAAAAAGTTTGTCCATGGAAATTTTGTAATTCTTTTCCTTTTGTATTTTAGTGCATTTTTTTGGACGAAATAACCTATATTTTGATAGATAATAAATAAAACAAGGGACAAACTAAGGCAGACGGATATATCCGTCCATCACCTACAAAAGTACTTAAGATTATCGGCAGTTTTCATATTTCGTGATTTTCGTAACGGGCGGCGGATGGATATATCCGTTTACCTTATGTTTTTAGCGGGCAAAAGACGGATATATCCGTCAAATCAAATTTTATTTACTTTATAACTTGTTTAAAAAATTATTTCATCGATAAGGTAAATTTTTTCATGATCTATGAATTATATTTTTTTTTAAAGAGGGTGGCGGCCTCTTTTTACCTTGCATTTGCCCCCCCACATGGGCCTCAGGCCTGTGCGTGGAAGTTATCAAGCAAATTCAAGGAGTGAGCCGGTACAGTACAAGGATGAACAGTACTGCTAAAAGTATTTCAAACAAATAAAGTACAAAATATAGCAACTTTAGTTTTTGAATTTTGGCTTAAAATAATTCTGGCCATGAGCACAATTCAACGCCGCCCGGGAAGGGTTAAAGAAAAACTAAAACTGTTTTAAATGTGTCACACCGTGCTCTGTCCTTGAATCACAATGCACTTTATTGCTCTGGTAGGCTTTCCGAGTTATCCAGAATTCCGTGTTATCGAAGTCCGGGTTTGCGGGAATCTACTGTATTAACAAAATAAAAACGAAATAAGTCATAATAGAGAAAGAACCCATGAACGCCAGACCTTCGTTATATCATAAAGCTGAAAGTTCCTCTGAGCAATGTTTCAAATTCTCAATAAGTATCAACAATTACGAATTTTGGCTAGTGGTTACTTGGGCTGATATTCGCAGATTAATGTCTTTGCAAGCTTACAAATTACTTAAACAGCTGGTAACTTCTATTTGAAATACAGGAAAGTGAACAGCTGTTTAAGTAATATTGAAGCTTGCAATGGTATGAAGCAGAGAATAGAAAAATGTATAAAAACTGCGCTAAAGTATAATGTTTACTTTTTAAATGATTTCCGCTTTTTTTGTAATTCTACTCTCTTAATAGTAAAATCTTGAAAGATATATTACCAAATATACCTCAGATTTGCAGAGTTATCTGGTTATAGTTATATGTTAAACCCATTGGAACTGTCTGGCCACTGAGGAAACATCTTGTGTTATTCTCACATGTATCATATGTAAAATCCAGGTTTTATAGCCTACTATAAAGTTAGTATAATTACCCTTCGTAAAACGTTTATTGATGTCAAGAAAAACATGTTGCAACAGTTATTTATGTCTGACAGTGAATGACATGATTTATAATATATGAAGTAATCCAAAGAAAATATGAAGTAAACTGTGCTAATTCATTCGCATTGTCTCCGAGTCATACCATTGCAAGCTTCAAAATTAATAAAACAGCTGTTCACTTCCTTGAATTTTAATGGAAGGTATCAGCTGTTTAAGTAATCTCGAAGGCTGCAATGATATGAATCTGCGAATATCAGGCAAAGCAACCACTAGCCAAGGGTGGCCTTGCACTAGCCAAACTTCATAGTTGCTGATTCTTGTTACCTCTACTCGGAACATTACTGGAGAAACTTTCAGGTTTTATAAATAACGAAGGTCTGGCAGTCGTGCGCTCTTGGACTTTAAGTACTTATATAATTAACTGTAAATTTCCAGCTCCTGCAAGTTTTTACTGTTTTTCGTTCATTATAAGACTGCACATAGAGACACGATACCATTTGAAAAATAGGCTCATAAAATGAGGATTCATAAAATTGAGATGGAGTTGATTCTTTGAGAAAAAATGCAAGGAAGTTGAACTAAATTTGCCAGGTCTTGAAATTTGGCTGTCAAGATTAATAAGAAACCTAAACTACAGTATAACGGCAAGGGCAGCTAGAGAGTATAGTTAATTTCGCATCCTCAGTATTGATATATATATATATATATATATATATATATATATATATATATATATATACAAGTTTGGAAGGGTAGAGTTTTGCTCCGTTGGAGATAAGTTTACAGTTTAAAAGTGTTTAAAAAAAGTAACAAGCAGAGCATGTAAGTATATAATAGTATTCCCAAATTATAAACCTACAATTTAACAAAATGTTAATATAAATTCGAGTTTAGTTTACTTATATAATTTTCCTTTTCAAAATAAAAGTGTTTTATTTGCAACAGTTTTTTGATAAACGTTCCACTCAGTGCCCCCTTTGGCGCCCCTTGGGCCCTGGCACCCTAGGCGGTTGCCTAGTTCGCCTATATGGTGGAGCCGGCCCTGACGACTGTTTTTAAATCGGTGCCAAATTCTTAGCCGTTAAAATCTTATTGATGTAACTAGAACTGGGAGAACATCTTAAGTAAAATGCCTTACACTAATTTTCTAGATTTACTATTTTTGTAAGAAATTTACAAACAATACTACAATACTTTCTTGTTCTGCTGAAATAATTTTAAAGACTTACATTCTTGAGAGTAGTTTAGATGAGAGCAGGGTATAATAAGTTATTACCAATACAATAAGAACCGATGCCATTTTTATCATGTCATATTTCTGTAACATGATTACCTATTGTTCTTCGCACAGTGCATTCATATGAAATTACCGTAATATATTTTTATATATTGTTGATTGTTCTTTACTCATTTATAACCTCTGTGAAACATAAATATGTTTGACGCCACAAAACTTATAGTGGATTTTTATTTTTATTTTTTAGAATACAATAATGATGGTTGGAAATTTTAGGTTACTTAACATCTGTATAACATTTTAAATTATTATAAACTAGCTGGCCCAACAGATGTTGTCCTTTCTTATTTATGAATAATTTGTTTTAAGCCGCGTTTACACCAGAGTTGACAACAATACCCCCGTTGCAGCAGACCTGCATACTCAGCGAATTTCAAATGCAAAACAATATATTTTAATCTAACATAGCGAGATATGACATGTTTTTGTAAGCTCCATAAGATTAACATGGGGAATGAGTATGCAGGTTTGCTGCTACAGGTATGTTTAAACTGGTTGGTTTTAATTCAATAATTAGTAGATCTGAACTAGAAGAAGCTATTTACCAAGTTTTATCATGATATGTTGAGAAATAAACGAGATATAGAATTTTACTTATTTCCCATAAGGTTAACATTGGGTCAACGTACTGTGTTTACCACTTTCAATATCTCGGAAACCAATGGACACAGAGCAGTGATTCACGATACTAAATTGTTTATTTTTTTGAGCTGAATTCAATGGTGCCAACAAAAATTTGACAAATTTTATTTTTCTATGTAAAAAGCTCAAAAAACCCATTTTTGAGGGAGTTTATCCCCCTTTACCCCCCCCTTCCGGTGGTCCGATCGGGCTGGTTCACGAACTCGTCCAATCGATTACCACTTTACATGTCTGTACCAAATTTCATCAGGATCGGACCATTTTTACGGCCGCTATCGTGCTAACAGACATATAGATATATATATATCTAAAAATTCGAACGAATGGTGTTTTTTGCTTCTGGGGGTTGCAAAAAAGTTATCATGGTCTGGGGCTTAGGTCTTACTATGAGACCTACGGTAATAGCTTCTTCCCTATAGGGGAAATTCGCTAAAATGTTCACAACTTTTGCCTCAAACATTTGTTGACCTCAGATGTTGGTGACAAAAGTTTGCAACATTATGTAGACTACACTAAAGTCTTACCAGCCGCATGTACACCGGAGTTCACAACACTTGTTGTCGACAAATGTTGGCAACAAATCAAAGAACGCAAGTTTTTTGTTGTCAACATTTCGATGTTGGCGACAGTTTTCCCGTGTTTGCGACAGAAATTATGTTTTCCACAAAATGTCGGTAAAGATCAAAGGATGTTGTGAACATTTGGTCACACCATATTCGTTGCAATACCTCTTGTTCACAACATTTTGTCACCGCTACCCCTTGTTCCGCCATCACTACTACCACCACCATGATGTAAAAACATATTAATATATATCTATATAATTAATACGCCAACACGAAATTTGTCTTACGAACTCCTCCGTCATTTCTTAACCGATTTTGATCGCTGACGGCTCATTGGAAAGAGCGTGTCGCGTAGATTTGCAAACTGGCCTTACATTTTTGAAAAAGTCCCTTGGGCTCTGCCCCATTGGCTTTTAAAGTTCCCATGTTATCCTTATGAAGAACATAATTGTTTACATTTTGATCAGCTGGATAATTTAATTGCCGTATATTTCTTAATTTGTATAAACATAACCCTCAAGACGGATCGTGTTATGTTAGCATGATTGTGTTTTAAATTTGTCGCCATTTGAATTATCGCTCTGCTAGAGTAGCGCACGATTCCGTGCGCTCGGATCCACTAGTTTATATAAAACTGCCTAATCAAAAATAAATCCATATAAAAAAACCACAATAGATGACCATGACAGGAAGTGATCAAATCATGGATGATATCAGACGACATCGGCTAGTGATTGCTAAAATAGACCCACTTAATTTTCACATGTTGACAACACTTATCAAAAAATAATTTTGTCTACCGTTAAAATGAGTAAAAATCTAGCAATTTCAAGTTTTAAATAAAGATTTAAACTTATTATCATCTATAATCATCTATAATCCAAAAATTATCATCTATAATTCTTCCTTATAAAAGCACAGAAATTAGAATGAGATTACTGTTAAAAGGGAGCGGGAATACGCGTCCTGCAGACAGCAGATGTGATGTCTGTGGTGGTGTGCAGTGCTGTCAGACCGGATCTGGAATTTTACCCTCAAACTCCATGAAAAATCCCCGCTTCTACCCGGTAAGACGGCAATAATCCTTGCAAAACCTTCAAAATACCAAAAAAACAGGATAAATTCCCGAAAAAAATCACCGCAAGTGTTTCAAAATACCCAACAAGGGGCACTCTCCTGTTACAAAAATGTTATTACAATTATTGTTCTCTTGCTATATGAAAACAATTTTTTTAACTTTAAAAGATGCCGTGTTTTGTTTTTAGTATACCTAATATAATCCCGGCCTTACCTGTTTTTAATTTACTGAGAGTGCTGAGTAAATCCCCACTGCCCAAGTCTAAATTCCCCAGTTTAACCCGGGTATTTTTAATCCTCGCAAAGTACCCGAACACCAAGCAGTTCTGGCAACACTGCCTATTATTTTATTTTTATTTAGCAGGTTGACACCTAACAACTTTAATTGAAGAAAATCAAATGTAGCTGTAATTACAGTATGTTTTGGTTGTTAATCTAAAATCCTCGGCTTTACCCAGTTTTTTCATAATTCATGTTTGTTCAACCCCCCAAACCCAAGTTTAAAATACCCGGTTTTCCTTAACCCCTTGTAAAATCTCCGAAGAGTAAAAAAATACCCGCAAACCGGATAAAAACCCGGTTTCTTTCAACACTGGTGGTGCGTGATGCAGACAAGTCTCTCAACCGAAAATAATTTGTTTAGAAGCAAGGGTGGAAAACATGGGTTGTTTCTTTTATAATAATGACTAAGTAATATTTTAATATGCCGGCAATGTAAATAAAAAATATTCGGAACATTTTCAAGTTTTATTGCTATAAATTCAAATACCCCCGTTGCAGCAGACCTGCATACTCAGCGAATTTCAAGTGCAAAACAACATATTTCGATCCAACATAGCGAGATTTGACATGTTTTTGTAAGCTCCATAAGAATAACATGGGGAATGAGTATGGAGGTTTGCTGCTACAGGTATATTAAAACTGGGTGGTTTTAATTCACTATTTAGTAGATCTGAACTAGAAGAAGCCTATTACCAAGTTTTATCAAGATATGTTGAGAAATAAGCGAGATATAGAATTTTACTTATTTCCCATAAGGTTAACATTGGGACAACGTACTGCGTTTACCAATTTCAATATCTCGGCAACCAATGGACATAGAGCCATGATTCAAAATACTAAATTGTTTGTTTTTTTTGGCTGAATTCAATAGTGCAAATAACAATTTGAAAAATTTTATTTTTCTATGTAAAAATCTCAAAAAACCCATTTTTGGGGGGTTTACCCCCCTTTACCCCCCCTTCCGGTGGTCCGATCGGGCTGGTTTACGAACTCGTCCGAATAATTACTACTTTACACGTCTATGCCAAATTTCATTCCGATTGGACCATTTTTGCGCAAGTTATCGTGCTTAAAGACACACACACATATATATATATATATATCTATAAGTATAAAAGAGGATGTTGGTATATATATATATATATATATTTAGTTGGCAGGGATAAACACAAAAACCGCTGGACCGATGGCCACGAAACTTGGTACATACATGTTGAATTTCATGGAGTAGGTTTATACACCTTCAATTTCGTGATAACTTTCAGGGCTTAGCCCTGGGACCGTCTTAAAGGTACCCATGTCAGGGATTTTGAAATAATTTGAGTTAGATTTGTTTACCAACAAAACATATGAAAGTATAATTTAAAACAGGTGATGTAAATTAATGGTATTTCTTTCTGCTATTTAACTGTATTTTTGTTAAAATGAAGATTTGTTACTTGGTGCCAGGTGGTCAATGAATTAGACTTTTGCATTTTTTCAAAGTGCAATACACTATATAAAATGCTGATAATATGTAGTATAACATAAAATAAATAACTGATTACTGAAGGACTCCAGTGATCACTGATCACTTATACTTGAAGGACTTTTTTATGACAACTAACTGCTATTTAAAGAGGAAGAGTGTGCTACTGTAAAGAATTAATTTTACCTACAACACTTTAAAAAAATTGCCGGGACGGCTCATTCAAACGTTTTGCTCAATAGAGTCTAAAAACGTAAGACAGCACTTTTTAATAATTGCTGGAGTGGCATTGTAATTTTTTGTTCAAGGTAGACCCTAAAACCTTAAGAAAATGATCTTTTACAGTGAATAAAATTTCAAGCTAACTTCTTTGATTCCTCTAACACGTATGCCTTCATGAAGGAAATAAATAGGATTTCTAATACGCAGGTCTGCTGCGACGGGGGTGCATAATAAAGTTTTAATTAAGGGTAACATATGCGAGCAGATTTAAAGTGCCGTCGAAAAAGCCAAGGGTGCCGTTCCTTATATTGTGCCCCATGATCATCATCAGGGCAAGCTCAGGTACCGTGGAAACGACCATTAAATGCTTCTCGGCGTTCGTCTCTGTAAATTGGTCTCTTGAGTGTGTGAGCGCAATCCTCTTCACCTGATAGCACGATCGACTGGACAGCCGACACAAGCAAAACGCACTTGCAAGAGGAAGGACCACCGATATTGGGCATGAGCCTACCCAGGGCAGCAACACCATTTGGGGCTTTGTCGGTGGGGCGTTGGATATGGTCACATTTTTTTATGTACAGGCAGTTTATGCAGGAATATAATACCCCCGTCGTAGCAGACCTTCGTACTAAGAGCGAATTTCTAAAAACTTTGGCTTTATGGAAGTACATTTGATATGCTCAAAGAAAAAGATACATTACATACATTAGATTTTACAATAAGAAAAATAAATGGGAAAGCAAAACTATATAATTCATGGGTGATAGTGTATGTATAATTTTAATCGTGAGCGAAGCCACGGGTTCTTCTAGTATATCTATAAGTATAAAAGAGGATGTTGGTATATATATATATATATTTTGTTGGCAGGGATAAACACAAAAACCGCTGGACCGATGGCCACGAAACTTGGTACATACATGTTGAATTTCATGGAGTAGGTTTATACACCTTCAATTTCGTGATAACTTTCAGGGCTTAGCCCTGGGACCGTCTTAAAGGTACCCATGTCAGGGATTTTGAAATAATTTGAGTTAGATTTGTTTACCAACAAAACATATGAAAGTATAATTTAAAACAGGTGATGTAAATTAATGGTATTTCTTTCTGCTATTTAACTGTATTTTTGTTAAAATGAAGATTTGTTACTTGGTGCCAGGTGGTCAATGAATTAGACTTTTGCATTTTTTCAAAGTGCAATACACTATATAAAATGCTGATAATATGTAGTATAACATAAAATAAATAACTGATTACTGAAGGACTCCAGTGATCACTGATCACTTATACTTGAAGGACTTTTTTATGACAACTAACTGCTATTTAAAGAGGAAGAGTGTGCTACTGTAAAGAATTAATTTTACCTACAACACTTTAAAAAAATTGCCGGGACGGCTCATTCAAACGTTTTGCTCAATAGAGTCTAAAAACGTAAGACAGCACTTTTTAATAATTGCTGGAGTGGCATTGTAATTTTTTGTTCAAGGTAGACCCTAAAACCTTAAGAAAATGATCTTTTACAGTGAATAAAATTTCAAGCTAACTTCTTTGATTCCTCTAACACGTATGCCTTCATGAAGGAAATAAATAGGATTTCTAATACGCAGGTCTGCTGCGACGGGGGTGCATAATAAAGTTTTAATTAAGGGTAACATATGCGAGCCGTCGAAAAGTGCCGTCGAAAAAGCCAAGGGTGCCGTTCCTTATATTGTGCCCCATGATCATCATCAGGGCAAGCTCAGGTACCGTGGAAACGACCATTAAATGCTTCTCGGCGTTCGTCTCTGTAAATTGGTCTCTTGAGTGTGTGAGCGCAATCCTCTTCACCTGATAGCACGATCGACTGGACAGCCGACACAAGCAAAACGCACTTGCAAGAGGAAGGACCACCGATATTGGGCATGAGCCTACCCAGGGCAGCAACACCATTTGGGGCTTTGTCGGTGGGGCGTTGGATATGGTCACATTTTTTTATGTACAGGCAGTTTATGCAGGAATATAATACCCCCGTCGTAGCAGACCTTCGTACTAAGAGCGAATTTCTAAAAACTTTGGCTTTATGGAAGTACATTTGATATGTTCAAAGAAAAAGATACATTACATACATTAGATTTTACAATAAGAAAAATAAATGGGAAAGCAAAACTATATAATTCATGGGTGATAGTGTATGTATAATTTTAATCGTGAGCGAAGCCACGGGTTCTTCTAGTATATATATATATATATATATATATATATATATATATATTTATGAAAGTGAACGAATGGTGTTTTTGGCATCTGAGGACCTCAAAAAGAAAAGTTATGATGGTTTTAGGCTTAGGTCTTACCATGAGACCTACGGTAACAGCTTCTTCCCTATAGGGGAAATTCGCTAAAATGAAATTTTTGGTGTCAAGAGGGCGCCGTGCCGGTAACAACTTAAGGTGAGGGCGCAGTGGGACACGTACCCCCGTCCCCCCGGGTCAGCATGGGCCTGCATTCCACTAGGTCCGCTCATACGAAACTTGGCTTTGTCGCAAACTTTTGTCACCAACACCTGAAGTCAACAAATGTTCGAGACAAACGTTGTGAACATTTTGTTGTCAACTCCGGTGTAAACGCTGCTTTTGATTTGTTGCCAACATTTGTCGACAACAAGTGTTGTGAACTCCGGTATAAACGCGGCTTTAGTCTGAATAAATATTATATAGTCATAACAAAAAAAATAGCTTTTATTCTAAAGCTTTTTATAAATGACATTGTTAGACCTAGTTTTGTTTTTTGGCACAAAAATAAATAATTTTGTCGGTGTTCTGACACGGGAACAGGCGACATATAAATTTTCATGTGAAAATCATGGATTTTCAAGGTTGACACAAAGATTCAACGAATGTCCTTATGATTTATTAAAGCCTGGTTTGCACGACGACCAGTACAGTGGACAGTAACACCTTCAAACAAAAGAGAACAAACGATTTTTTTCTACTGTTCTACTGTCTGGTCGTCGTGCAAACCAGGCCTAATAGATATTGCAAATGCAAGCTGCACTGGAAATTGTGGCTGCTTAAAGTCAAAGGGCAAATCGTTTGGAATCATTGGGATGCATGGAATAAAAACATCTACACCCTTATATTTTCCTTGAAAAATCGCTGCTTCATTATCGTTGTTCATTAATTTTTTCACTGTCAGCAGATTACCGGGCCGTTACAAAGACGGTTAATGTTGACATAAGGATGCTATGTCGGATGTACGTCATTATGGTACACCCGATCTTTTTATTACGTTCACATTAACTCTTAAGTTATTATCCGGGTATTTATAATGTATTAATGATAAATTGTGATAAGGAAAAATCATTTGGCAGAGTTTCTCTTTCATTATCATGTGCTTTAGCCCTACTATAAACTTACCACCGGCCATGGGAGGAACGGCAGCACGGCGAGGTTGATTTACACAAAACACAACACAAAAACCGCACGTTTTCTTTCTGGGCACGTGTACTTCCGAGCCTATCTGCACCGGATGGGCAAAGTCGCCAGCCCAGACTGTCTGTATTGCCCCGGCATCCCAGACACGTCCGAGCACACCTTTTTTCAGTGCGACCGTTGGCACGTCCGCCGAGCCTCGCTTTCATCTGAGATCGGCGTGGTCGTCAGCCCAAACAACAACGTCGGAGCTATGCTCGAGGGAGAGGGCAACTGGAACTGTGTCCAGCACTACGTCCAGGCCATTCTTCGGGCGAAAAAGGTCGACCTCGATCGGCCTTAATCCTCAGCTTTTCCCCACGGAGGTTGCCCTAGTGGCGTAATATCAAAGGCCTAGCTCGAAGTAAGGTGTGAATCAGTTCCAGGCTAGTGTCCTCGGTGCCGAGGGGGGTGGTTTAGTCGGTAGTCCATGGGACGTCGAGCTCGTGGGAGTCCGACACTACTGAGGGGACAACGAGCACCTCAGTGTGCGTAAACGCATTCCACCTCCTACCAAAAAAAAAAAAAAAAAAAACTATAAACTTAGCTACTTTTTAAAATGATATAATATTTTAGTTACATTGTCAATAAAACCTGAAGTGTAGTATATCATTTGAAAGCTTATTAAATGAAGAAGCTTTTGATAATATTCAACACACTCTTAAGTTAAATATGACATAAAACTAATGTAGTAAGCTTCAATTTGTGTTCGTAAAAAAACAAAATTTCAAACTTAAGCTATAAAACAGAAGTTAAAAATAATTTTCAAAGGATTCTGAAAATGGTAATAAAATCTACAAAAACATGTCTTTAGTGCAGTTATAGACATTTTATTAAGGGACATACAGTTCTTTTTTCAGAAAAGAAACTTCAGCCTTACCCTGTTTATCTCCACATACAGTTAAATTTATGAATAATGATTTAGACCAATAGTACAGTGGTTCCCAAAGTGTGGGTCGCGACCCACTGGTGGGTCGCGGGAGGGCTTAGGTGTGTCACGATGAGGCTACAAAAATAAATTAATAATAAAAGAAAACCCTCTTATTCTACGTTAGGGTGTTTTTTTTTAAACGCAACCCATTTTTAAGATTGAATAATACGTATATAAATATGTAATGAGTATTGTTTTATTCATCTTTACATTTGATACAACCTATTATTTAAGTTTGATCACAATTAGTTTACACTATGTGCTCAAACAGTCCGTCATTGACATTTGTATAAAGTTATGCTCTCTCCATCAAATTCCCGAACATGTGTTGCAGCATGTGTTTGGGAATTTGACGGAAAGAGCATAACTTTTTACAAATGCCAATGGCGGACTGTTTGAGATCGTAATGTAAACTAAATGTGATCAAACTTAAATAATAGGCTATATAAAATGTAAAGATCAATAAAACAATACTAATTTCATCTTTATATGTGCATCATTCAATCTTAAAAATGGGTTGCGTTAAAAAAAAACACCCTTTAGAAAATGTAGGATAAAAAACTATCAAAAGTTGGTTCAAGTCCCTACTAACTTGAAGAAAGGTGTTCTGTGATGCGGTCGCACCACAGTAGTGTCTCCCTAAACTCTTAAATAACTGCATAGGGGTCCCAAGTGTAAATTGCACATTTTAAAATTATGCATCATAATGTTTTTCACTAAAAAGGACTTCTTTCTTTTAGTCAAATTTAAGTAGTAACAGAAGTTGAGGGAGGTGTCTTAGTGCCAGTCGAATCCCAACTACCTGACAAAAGTGGGATTCGACCTCCAGTCCAACTATCCGCCTGAAGTGGGATCCTCAGTCAATCTTTGTATTTCTTGGTTTTAGAAAATCGTTTTGTCCGTGACACTAAATAAGTTATCTCACTTAGCTTTTTAAGCTTCGTTCACTTTTGACATGAGCCAAACGATTAGCTTGAAATTTCGGCCAGCGTGCAGGAGGATCAAGCCATTAAAAAATCCTAAGGAATCGGAACGATTGTATCGTTAAAGACAAATATTGTGTTTTGTGTAAATTGTGTCATCTGTGTTTTGTTTAATGAGCCCCAGAATAAACGCAAAGGTGAGATAATCCTCAAAAATACCATCTAGTGTAATGATACTTAGAACCATTGCCTACTAAGAGTGCCCCCCCCAAAAAAAGTTACAACATCTTGTGGAAAGTAGCCGTACGTTTAAAAGGCTACTCAGGGCCGTCCCTAGGGTTGGCGGCGCCCGGGGCAAATGTGGCCGCGGTGCCCCCCCCCTCCAGCATTAGTCGCATATGTTAGCTTTTTGCGCTGCCACCAATACTTATACAGCTTACGTTTAGTATAGTTACATGTATTAAAGGGTAATTCTAGGACTGCAAAAATTAAGAACATCAATCGGTTCAGAGTGTATTTCAGAAGAAAATGAATAAATGAATTACAAATAGGTATTCACTCTCTTTCTTAACTACATCACTGTGATTAACTAACTGTTGCTGTACAACAGTCACTAGCAACATCAACAGTGACAAAATGACTTCATCACCCACTATCACGTCCCGAATCCCGACTCAAGTCTCGACCAGTGATGCCAGACAGGATAGGCATTTTACCTGCCAACTGCATAAAAAATTCCCGCTTTTACCCGGGTTTTCGGCAATAATCCACGCAAGTACCAAAAACCGGTTAATTACCCGAAAAAACCAGCTAATGACTTTCAACAGGCATGGCCCTAGGGACTTTGCCGCCCTGGGCGAGATCGGCGACCGCAACCTCCCCCCCCCCATGTATCCCGTCTATAATTGTTTACACCCAGGCTCCACCCCTTCCTTGAGCGATCGCCGAACTACAATGTCTCCACTGTGATGCGGTCGCACCACAGTAGTGTCTCCCTAAACTCTTAAATAACTTCATAGGGGTCCCAAGTGTAAATTGCACATTTTAAAATTATTTTCATTTCATAAGCTGGTTTACAGTTGCAGAGATCTGTTTTTTTTATAATCTAACTTAAAAATTTATCCGAAGGTAATCAGCTATTAAGTTACAATTGACATTTAAAACTCTTACAATGAAGTTGGTCAACATTTTAAAGCACCCTCTAATAACAAATCAAAGAAAGGCTAGGGGCCCCAAACCAATTTGTCGTTCCTTAAAATTTGCTGCCCCAAAAATCTGCCGCCCTGGGCGGCCGCCCGGTCCGCCCACCCCTGGGGCCGGCCCTGACTTTCAAAACACCCAAAACCTCAAAATTACTAGGTAAGGAGGGAAATCTTACATCACTAAACTGCTCACTATAGACTATATACCAAAATATATCTGTTTAGGGCCTACTTCAAGACTTGTTCTCAAAACCATGAAAACAAATTATTTTTCTCATCTCACATGAACAATGGATATTTGCAAAGCAAATCATAATTCAAAAATCCCCGCCTTTAACCATTTTTCATGTATTTAGGATGCCAGGTAAATCCCCGCAGCTCAAGTCTAGAATCCCCGGTTTTACCCGATTTTTCTTAATTCTCTCAAAATCCCCGAATGGCCTTCAAAGTATCCGAAAAACCGGGCAAATACCCGGTTTCTGGTTACACTGAAACCAATAAAATCATACCGAATACATATTACTAACTAAAAAAAAACTAGAGTTAAAACAATTGTAGCTCGTCCAAAACACCCGGTTTTACAGTTTTTTTTAAATATTCAGGTTGTTGGGTGAATCCCCGTAGCCAAAGTCTAAAAACCCCGGTTTTTTCTTAATCCCTGCCAAATCCCCGACGGCCTCCAAAATACCCAAAAACCGGGTAAATACGCGGTTTTTGGCAACACTGGTCTCGACAAGTTTGACAGCAACAGACGATTGGATGTGCGCGCAACTTGCATAGTACCGACACTGTTATTATTTCATAGTTCATACTATATTTTCATTAATGATACCTATAGCGTTAAGAATAATTTATAGCTACAGCCACATTTTTCCGACTCGTATTCCTATTTATCAATGCCATACCTCAATTCAGGCAAATCTACAAGATTGCAAAAAAATTTGCCGCGGCGCCCGGGGCAGCTTGCTCCGGTTGCCCCCCCCCCTTCGGACGGCCCTGAGGCTACTTTTGTGGGCCAAAACCAAAAGTGAGGAACTATATAAATCTGACAAAAATATAGTTCAGAAATTAGAATTTTTAGTGCTTTTAGAAGTAGTATCTTGCTACGAAGTTATGAAATTGCACAAAACAAGATCCATCTGGTTCGTTTGGTTGGATTGTTAATTGTTGGGGCGTTGTTTGGCGTTGTTAGTTTTATTGTTTCACTGTGGTCTATTTTCATCGGGTTCGATATATATAATTGTACTCCAATGGTGGGTCACAAAAAACGTTTAAGGTCGTTTGTGGGTCGCCAGCCAAAAAGTTTGGGAACCACTGCAATAGTAGGTTTTTATGCACCATCTTAAAGCTTATTAATAGGACAAGTTGTTTATAATATTTGACACATTCTACAGTCCAGTATAACATAGAAATACCTCTTCAAACTTAATTAAAATTTTCTCAAAAAACACAAATCTAGACTTTAATTAGAAAACAAGAGTTTATAAGGGTGTTGAAACTGAATATTTCTGTATTATTCTTATTTGATCTTTTAATGAGGATTCTAAATATTCAAATGAAATCCATATAACACAATCTTTGATGCACTTATAGCTATTTAATCTGAGCAAGGACAACAATTTAGAAAAAATCTTATTTTATCCATTATTTAATTATTGCTAGGTTGTGTGGAAACTTATATTTGTGCCATTCTGTCAGAAATACCATTTAGTTTATCACATAAAGTTTTTTAACACTAACTTCCTTCCACCCTGTATAGATGTGATTTAGGCTGACCTTACGATTTGTATTGTTCTGGAGACGTAGCTTACAATGCTGAACCATTACCATCAGACTCTTAAGCTAAGTGGTAGATATTATTTTGTTATCTCTTGATTGATACTTTACCAAATGGTGTAAAAATATTTGAAGCAAACAATACACACACAAACACAAGTAAATAAACTATGCTACTTGGACATGGTCGCAACCTATTGACCTTCACCTCCAAAGTTGGGAATCTACCACTTAGCTTAGCCTGGGAACAGAGGCCTGATGATAATGATTCGGCAATGAAATCTAGGTCTCCATAACAATACAATTTTCAAGGTAAGTCTTTATCACATTCATGATAAATAACAATTTAGAGGCTATACTCCCAAACATTTTAAAGTATAATTTGGTAGAGCAAAACCTTCTGTTTGTTTCTTGGTCTCCATTGGGTTGAAAAATGGCAAGGAGAATGAATAAAGTTAGGGACAGCAACTCCATATTAGTTTACAGAAAAAAATTTGATTATAAAATGTGAAAAATAGAAGTTTGTTTGAATTTTCTTAGTTTCCTAATAGGGTTAAAAATGTTATTCCTAGTTCTCTTTCTTTATTCAAAAACGTCAGCTTGGATCGATACATCAGGAAACAATGTTGTGACATTGTGAAAAAACAAAGTATATAGTTCCATAAAGTACATTTATTTCAAAACATTCACGACACAAGAAACACATAAAATAACAAAAAGTAACAACAAATTACAAACATACTTTTTAGGCTTACAGATGAAAATACTTTGGTGATGAAAATAATGTGCTTGATACAGTCAATAATTCATCTAAATATTGTCTCCTTATGTTTGTGCTCTTTAATTAATCACATTATTCTTTGAGGAACTGAAAATGGTTCAATTTAATAACAATTTAACTGAAAAAGTTTCTTCTCCCTTTTGAAAACGTAATAATCTTTCTTATTTTGTAAAATGTGATAATCTAATTAAAAAACAAGCAATCTAGTTTACAAATAGTTTTATTGATATGTCAAAATTGTGAAATGAACACTATGCAGATATCAATTGAACCACCAATGGTCCCCACATTGGTCCACAATAGGAAACCTTTAAAATGGTTTGTTCAATGAGCTACAATAATAAAAATAATTTAAAGTAATCACAGAATACAGTTCATGAGATCTTAAACGTCATTGTCTTTTGAAGCATTTAACTTACTCCTAAAACATGTTTATTTACAATTTATTATGGTATGTATACTTTCAAAAGCAACACTGTACCATCTAAAACTACCAATCAATTATCATCAGTCTGTCAATTATAATTAGTTTAATAAATTAAAATTGTACATGATTACCTATAGATTCACATCTACTTTTACATATAGAGAACTACCATAAGCGTAAAGGCAATAAAGGCTAAAGCTTCGTTAATAAGAAATAATACAATAGGTTGTGCATAGTCTGTATGAGTCTTAAAAGATAAACCTTGACTCTAGATATTCTATAGTGATGAGAAATTTTCAATCCATTATTTATAACTGCTTAGAAAAATAAACGGTATCAGGAAACTGACACATACTTTCTCCCTTCAAGTCAATTAAAAACAGAAAACATATATAGTCAAATAAAACAAATTAACAATGAATTCACACACAAATATATACCAAATTTTATCAAAACCAGTTAGTAAATAACGGATATATATGTTTTTAAATATTTGTCATAAGAATAACATTAGACAACGTACTGCTTTTACCGCCAAACTAAAATATCAATTATCTCCGCAACCCGTTATCATAAACTAGTGATTAAAAATACTGGATTATTTAGTTTTTCAAGTCAAATTTAATGGTTGCAAGTATATTTTCTTTAGAGGTTACCAATTTTGTGAAATTTGAAAAATAAGAATTTTTTAACACTTAAAGCCCCATAACCTCTGAACCTGAATTTTTACAGACATGCGGGTGGTGTCATTTTGTTTGTCATCTTAAGCACTGAAAACCATGAAATTTTTATCAAAATCATTAGAGCCGTTTTTGAGAAATTTGGAATGTTGTCATTTTTATGGGTTTTTATGGGGTAAATACCCTTAAAAATCAAAAATTCAAAAAAATGAAAAATACTCCTGGAGATACCATGGCTTTATACCTACAAGCCAAATTTCATGAAAATCGGACCACTGGTGTTGTCTCTAGCTTTGTTCACACACACACACACACACACACACACACACACACACACACACACACACACACACACACACACGCACACACGCACGCTCGCACGCGCGCACGCACGCACGCACGCTCGCACACACACACACACACACACACACACACAGACAGACAGACAGACAGACACACACACACACACACACACACACACACACACACACACACACACACACACACACACACACAGACAGACAGACACACACACACACACACACACACACACACACACACACACACACACACACAGACAGACACACACACAGACAGACAGACACCACGCCAAAAACCGCTTTTTTGGATTCAGGGAGCACTAAAACGAATATAGCCACTAACAACTCATATTTGAAAATTTTGACGAAAACAATACTTTTTCCATATAGTGGGGAGAAAGTAAAAAGAATTCTTGCTACTATTACAATAATTGCAAACGAGCTATTATAATTTTAGTTAAGTATTTTTTGTTTTTAAATTGACTGTTCTAATACTACGATTTAGAAGTTGTAACTACATAAAATAGACTTAAACCTGGTACGGGTAACTTAAGAACCAGTTTACTTTCAAGTTTGGTAATTGAAGAGAATATTATACATCTGTAGTACTGATACAAGATGAAGGTAATCTTTCCAAAACTAACTGCTTATTTATATTTATAAACCAAGTAAAAAGAAATTCTATGTACTCTTGACAAATGTTTGATGAAAGGTGACTATTTCAAAGGATTAGAAGGCTAAAATTGATCTGGAAAATATGAAATTGTATATTAGGGCCACGTCACATTGGTTGAGTAACTCGGCCGAGTTGCTATAGGATCAGCTAATTCATACAGTTTCGAATTAATTGTCAACTCGACTTACCCATTTGAAAAAGATCGGTTTACATTGGTCGAGTTGATGGTCGAGTCTAACTCGCCCGCCTAGCTCGCCCTTCTACTCGACCAATGTGACGCGACCCTAACAGTTAAAGTTAGTTCTAAGAATTAATTAATTATTCTTAAACGTACAGGTTGAATAAAAGCGAATTTAATTTATGGGAAAAATACGACTTCTTGAAAGCTTATAATAACAATTAATTTTCTGGATTTTCTTGACAAAGCCAACTAAAATATTTATGGTATTCAAAATTCTTGCAGAGAAAACTCATGTTCATTATTGCATTCTCAAAAGTTTATCTGTATAATATAACAAACATTTGTAAATAAACTTTTACAAATTACTTTCGATCCAAAGCCTCAAACTCTTACGTGTAAAAGAGTTTCATGTAAAAATTACACATTAGGAAGATTTATATGTATGAGCACAATGAAATTTTCAGAAACAATTTGAGTTAAGACAACATGGTATACAAATTACACATTATTTGTTTACCAATAGAGAACAAGGGCAGACAAATGTGATAGAGCAACCTTTTGGCAGAGATTTTTTTTTCATATTCTGGAGAAGGAGGTGGTTACATTTTAGACAAGGCAGTTTATTGACTGGAGAGGATAAGAGTGAATCTGAAATGGGAATATTTTGTTATTAGAGCTTGGGATGGGATTAAAAGAGTTTTGTTTGGCGTAGTTAATTTATTATCGAGTTGGAAGTAAGCCTCAAACAGGGGTGACCGTGAGAGTGTCGATGTCTCCGATGCTCTTCACCCTCCGATGTCTGCGGACAGGCCTCCTCCGGACAGGGGGTGACCCTACGACACACCACACACCATAGGCATCAACTTGGTGACTTTAATGTATAAATTTGCATTGATAATGAATTGTAAAAAATGATAATTTTTAACTAAATCAGATTTAGAAATAGAAGTTGAAATTATTTATTTATTTGTAGGTAGCACAAGGTAATTTGCTTTTCCTGCTGCCTTGGCAAAAAACCTGTTCCCCCTGAGGGGTTTAAAAAGTTATTAATAGCAGTTGTGCAATTAACCCTTGGCACAACCAAAAATTTGTCAGAAACTATTATATTAGGAGTAGAGTGTTTTAGTTAGTTTTAATTTTTAAGAACAAATTCTTTTTGATCATACTTCTCATCTGTTGTTTTTGGTCGGTTGGCAATAAGTAGTTTTTTGCTTTATTTCTTTTGTTCTTGCACTTTTATTTCAATTTTTTTTGTTTAACTATCAGTTGGTTTTAGTTTAAAACTAAAGGTGCATCGGCCTGCATCTCTTTCTTATTAAAGTGTTGGTCACC
Organism: Flexamia atlantica; assembly: GCA_035578135.1. Classification (NCBI taxonomy): domain Eukaryota; kingdom Metazoa; phylum Arthropoda; class Insecta; order Hemiptera; family Cicadellidae; genus Flexamia; species Flexamia atlantica. The sequence continues at coordinate 54,624,560 of JAQJVK010000005.1, read as the reverse complement.
CCGACACAGGCTCTGCCTATGGGGGACCTAATTTCTGACCAAGCATTTTGTAATATTTTTATTTTTATTTTTAATTTGTTAAGTTTAATTTTGATTTACCTTATTGAATTTGTAAGAACAAGGCATTATTGTATTATTTTTAGTTCCTTTCAAGAATTTAGTTACCTATATATTTTTACCTATTTTGTTACATATGCTGCAATGAGTATTTTTAAATTTTATGCTTATTTTTATTTATTTATTTATTTTTTATTTTATGAGTTAGTTACTTGCCTGTTCATTTGATATGATGAAATGTTATAAACTTTATTGTATATGTTTATTCTATGTCTGTACCAGCTTGGTTGGAAATAAATTATTTCTTTCTTTCTTTCTTTCTTTCTTTCTTTCTCATGATGAATCAATAAATTACTGATATATTTGTCAATGCAGGCAGTGGGTACGTACCTGGGCGACAGCTGACCATGGAGCAGGTCTCGGAGGGGGGCGAGGGGGGAGGCGCCAGGTGAAAGTCATCCCTCACTCTCTCCCTGTCTTCTGAACGGGACTTCAGCCCCAAGGCTCGACTGAGAGTGCCCTATAGATAGAATGCTTGTAAAATATTGAATTCACCAAACTAATAAAAAATGCCTTTTAATATAAAACATCAGTTAGAACAAATTGGTTCATACACTAATTAAGAGCAAAAAATGTTTCATTGAACTAATTTAGATTGGCTCATAAAGAAGTCAAAATCAAAGTTTTAAATATTTACTGTGGATTGGACTTTGTTATGAAATTCCCGATGAAAAATTCACTAAAAATATTTTTCTTAGCTGCTTTTAGTTTATGAATGAACAT